>CM073472.1:49657670-49912670 GCA_037074535.1 Gleditsia sinensis
AACGGGGCATATTCCCGAATCTCTAATGCCACCACAGTATTTCTAAGCTCCGGGTTCAGTCCTGATTCAAACTTCACTGCCTTCCAAGCTTCATCTGGATTATTCTTCAAAGTACTTGAGAACTTAGACAGTTCTTCAAACTTGGTAATATAGTGCTCAATGGTCCAATTTCCTTGTCTAAGCTGAAGAAACTCAATCTCTTTCTCAGCTCTCACATTACTGGGAAAATATTTGTCCAGAAAAGTCTCTCGGAACAAGTGCCATGTAATTTCCCTATTTTGATGTACCAGTAACTCTTTGGCTCCTCTCCACCAGTATTCAGCTTCTTCCTTCAGCATATATGTCCCAAGATTAACCTTCTGCTCATCAGAACAATTTAGAACTTCAAAAATCTTCTCGAGTTCCGTCAGCCATCTCTCAGCAACTATTGGGTCATATGCACCCACAAAAGACGGAGGTCGCGTTCCCATAAATTCAGACCATCCATTACCATTTCCAGTTTTATTCCCATTTCGATTTCTTTCATCTCCCCTAACCTCATCATTATTATTAATATTTTGAAGATGCTGCAGAATTTGATTCGTAGCAGCTGCCTGAGCTTGAATAGCTGCGGCTATGTTATTTAAGGTAGCATCTGCGCTGCCTGGCAGATTCCTTCTTGGTGGTGCCATAACTCACTGTATTTGTAAAGAAAAATATTAGTCACTATTGAGGTGATCAAACTCAACAGTAGTTCAAAATTTTACAGCAGTTATCACACTACACAAAATTAGAAATAGGAAATACTAGTACTTTCCTACTGTATTTATCCGCTACCTTATACAACGTTTCCACATAACTATTCAAGACTCCTTTAAGTCAATTTAGGTGACCACCCACCCCATGGTCACCTAAGATCGACCGCTCTGATACCAACTTTGTAACGTCTGGTTTTTTTTTTTTTTTACATTACGCTTGTTAAAATACGCCATATGTAAAAAAACACATTATATATATATATATATATATATATATATATATATATATATATATATATATATATATATATATATATATATATATATATTTATTACAAACTTCATACATGTTATAATTATACAATACAACATTTCAAAATACAATATACATGTTTACATATATATTACAAACCTCACACAGGTTACATTTATACAGTACACCATTTCAGTACATAAATAAAAGTCTTTATACAGCACTTCACCCTTGAAATACAAAGGGTGAGGAGGTGGTGCTGACATCTAGATCTCCATCAGTAACTCCCTTTTGTGTTGTAACTCATTTCTTTTTATCTGAACATAACACCACAATAATAGTAGAACAAAGGTTCCCAGTAGACTTAACATAAATAAAATATGATGAGAAAACAGGGGTTATGTTCAGCTGTATAAGTTACAGAAAAATATCAAAATTTTGAGATAAAATCATAATTTTTGTTTATGCAAAATTATCATACTATACTTGCACTAGAAGTCTATTTTTTTTTTAATGCTCAGCCCTATCATGGCTTTTAATTTACTCGTTTACTATATGCATAGTGACCGATCGACTACAGTCACAATAAGTGATCAGGGAATGTGAGTACATCACCCTCCTACCTCCTCACATTACCACTGACACCCGGTTGGAGCGGCCCTCCCTTGGCTCACTCAGGCTAATAGGGCGTCCCCTACTCGGTACCGTCACAAGCCATACAACCCGTCGATATTCATTCATACATATAAATACATATATATATTAATGCATATTCATCAAATAGAATGTAAAATTATCAAGCAACTCGCCATGAGTTTTACGCTTGCCATAATTATCAAGCAACTCGCCATGAGCTTTACGCTTGCTATTCAATTTCTTTCATAAAATAACATGCATAATTTTCATATCCAACAATTAATAATTATTCATCACATATCAAATGTCCAATATAATAAATTTTGAATCAAATAAAAAAAATGATAATTTTCTTGGACATTTGTCTTCTAAAAATATTTCAACAAATAAAACTATTTTTAAGTAAAAAAAAAATAGTAAAATGTTCTGTGACCTTTGTTCACTTATTCAATAATATCTCACTCATATGAATTTTGATTGAGGTAATTTCAAAGCCTATAAAAAGCTAAGACAATTATCTACAACTTCTATGTTTATCGTTTCTTCAAATTCTTTACGGTTTATTCCCAGAAAATTAAAAATTAATCACTTATTTTTACTATCCTGAATTCCAACCTTTGCTCAATTAATTACCCATATCTCCCTCATATAAATTCTAATTGAGGTGATTTCAAAGTCTATAAAAAGCTAAGACAATTTCCTACAACTTCTATGTTTATCATTTCTTCAAATTCATTACAGTTTATTACCAGAAAATTAAAAATAAAACACTTATTTTTACTATCCTGAATTCCGACCTTTGCTCAATTAATCAACCATATCTCCCTCATATGAATTCCGATTGAGGTTATTCCAAAGCCTATAAATCCATGAGACATATATCTACAATTCATATGTTGACCATTTCTTTAAAATCCTTCCCAAATTTTCTCAGAATTCCAAAAACCGAAGCTACCCCAATTATTCCGAAATTCAGCTTATATAATCCCATACACCCATATGCATGTCCAAACATCCAAAACAGAATTTCATATAAATATCCAGACCACATGTTATCCAAAATCACATATAAATAAATCTAAAAATTTATATATAATTTTGTACAAAATTTATTAAATAGATGTTAAACCTACCTCAGATAGATCCTTAAACTTGTTTTCCTCTTTCTTTTCCTTCTTTTTCCTCTTTCTCTTCTTTTTCTTCTTTTCTTTCTTTCTCTCTTTCTTTTCTCTTCTTTTTCTTCTTTTCTTTCTTTCTCTCTTTCCTTTCTCTTCTTTTTCTTCTTTTCTTTCTTTCTCTCTTTCCTTCCGTCACCTCCCCCTTCCCCTTCTTATCTTTCATTTTTTTTATTATTTTATTATTATTATATTATATATTTTTCTTTCCCTTCTTACCCCCTACCTACCTCCTCCCTTTCTCAAAAATACCCTTGCCACCATCCCTAATTTCATAAATGCCATCCTCCATTAATTACAAAAATGCCATTTCAATGAAATTACATAAATGTCATTTCAACCATCCTACTATCTTCTTTTACCTGAGTAAAATTGTAAAACGATTTAATCCTCCCGTGAAGTCCAAAATGCTTTCTCCTTTCTGAACAAAAATTTCAATTAGTAACATAAAGGAAAAATCGGAGATGTTACATTATCTGCTCACTGAGTTGTAAAACTCACTACACGATGTGGATCTATTTTTCAGATAAAGACACAGAGTTTGGTCCAGCAACCAAGTGATCGACTAGAGGTCGTATTTCAGTGGTGAGCCTAAATTGTTTCTAGGCTCTCAATGTTTTATATTGTAATATATTTGTACTCTAGAGTTGCTCTGAACGTTACAGGCAGGATCCTTGTTTCTGCTGTACTCTGATGTATATGTACTTGATTTGTATATGTATCTGTATGGGAAAATCTATATGTATCTGTTTTCTTGATAAAGGATTGAGATTTTTATGTTTATGGAAAATATATGTTTATGATATACGTGTTTCATGTACCCTATAATTAGGGGCGTGACAAGTTAGTATCAGAACATTAGGTTTCCCTGTGACAATTAGAGTAAAGGATTCTTTAGTAGGACCTTTAGTATCGATATAAGCCGGACATATTTATACTTCAGGTGCTGCTGAGGGATTCTATAGGGTTTCAAATTCCTTTCTATTCGAAGTTGTTAAAGTTTATAGTATAAGATAGATTGAATATTGTGACATCTTAAGAAGTATCTATGGATCAATTATAGCTTGAAAGTAAAAGCGATATGCGTCTTAAAGAATTTAAAGAATTGAGACAGATACCAAATATGATGGTTTCTGAATGTGACATCTGTTGTACCGGTTGTCTAGATATGGTAGACTGTGATGTGATATTAATAATGAATTAGTTGGCATTATGTCATGTCATTTTGAAATGTCACTTGAAGGTGATTAAATTCAATTATTGGAGAATTTTCTTTCTTGACACAAGAAGATCGTAATGAGATACCCTGTAATCTAATTTCTGCTTTAGCAGTCCATAAGTGACTACAAAATGGTGTCAAGGATAGTTGGCAGTGGTAAAAGATGTTGATATAAAGTATACCACTGTAAATTAAGTTCTAGTGGTTAGAAAATTTTCTAATGTAATTCTTGAAGAATTGTCAGGATTACCTCGAAACGTAAAATATAATTTGTATTGATTTACTTCTTGGAAACCAACCAGTGTCTATATCTCTATATAGAATGGCACCGACTGAACTCAAGGAATTGAAGGATCAGTTGAGACACTTGTTAGACTAGGGATTTATATACCCTAGTACTATTACTTGGAGTGCTTCAGTTCTATATGTGAAAAAGAAAGATGGATCACTATAACTATGCATAGATTATAGACAATTGAATAAAGTGACAATGTGAAATAAATACTCATTACCTCATATAGATGATATGTTTGACCAGCTACAAGGTGCTCAACATTTTTAAAAAAATTTGAATTGATTTGATATTTGGATCTCATCAATTGAGGATAAGGGAAGAAGATATTTGAAAAAAATTTCTTTTAGGACTCGTTATGGTATTATGAGTTCTTGGTGATATCATTTAGTCTGACAAATGCCCAGTTGCATTCATGGACTTGATAAAAAAAAGAAGAGCATTGAAGCCATCCCTGGATTAATTTGTTATTATAATTTTTAATAATATACTAGAATATTTCAAGAGTGCAGAGGATCATAAGTAATATTTAAAGATAATATTACAAACTCCAAGGGAGTATCAGCTATATGTTAAGTTCTCAAAATATGAATTTTGACTTAGTAATAGTACTTTCTTAAGGTATGTGGCTAGTAAGATGGTATCCAAGATAACCCTGAGAAAGTAAAAGTGGTACAGCAATGTCCACATCTTGCTACAGTTACAGATGAAAATCCATGTCCAATTTGCGCTTTCTGCTATGGTCTGTTGTCCATTCTATTTGAGCTGTGATTGGATCAGGTACATGAACATATGCTTGTAAAGCATCAATTAACTCCTCAGCATCTGAAATTGAGATGAGAATTCGTCGTGCTGAGTGTGAGATGAACATTTATTCCACAGCATGATCAAGGAAAGACAACAGACCATCAAAGAAGTGATTAACATTTAACAAACCTATCGGTTTGTGATGCATATTTAGTTGTGCCCAAGAGACTATTTGGAAAATTTCTTCTAAAGTACCAAAACTCCCTGGTAAGGCAATGAAGGCATCAGCATTGCTCATCATTCTAGCCATGCGCTCATGCATGGATGCAACTCTAAACTCTTCCCCAATTGTTTTTCCTACGATGTTAGATACAACTAGAGCTGTAGGAATAATACCTAGAACTTGGCATCCTCCTACATGGGCAGCTGTAGACACACACCCCATTAACCCACGGTTACCTCCACCATAGACTAGATGAATTTTTCTCCTGGTCAGCACCATACCCAGGTTTTGTACTACTTTCACATATTCTCCATCTTTTTCAAGACTGGAACCACAAAAGACACAAATATTTCGAAACTGACGAAATGTGATTCCCTCCATAGCTATACACACTTTAACTTTGAGTATGAAAGTAAAGATATTAACGTGTGTATTTATAGAATTCAGAGAAAGATATACATACGATAGCTATGTGAATAGGCCGAGCATAAATATAACAACTATGTGAGTGATTGATAGATATCAGCTGAATTGAAGATAAAATTTTCAAAAATGACAGCAAGCATATATATATATATATATATACAGTAGTTATGACTGTGACACATATTAAGCACATAAAGAAAAAAGATTACCAAATGCAAACCAGTTAGTTGTTGAAGAGGGACAATCAAAAGATCTATCTTGTTTTTCTCAATATTCTTACCAGTCGACTATTGGTTTATAAGTCGACTAACTATTTTGAGAAATTTTAATTTGGACTGGTTATTTTACAGTTGATTGATTACATCTATTTTGAAACAATCAACTGCATCCTACCAGTTAACTACATATTTCTTGATTTTCACAGACTTTTATAAGCACAAAAGTGTTTCTTTTTCCATGTGCTATTTTTCCACCGAATATGAACATATTTAAAGTTGATTTTGACCCATATATTCAAAATTTGCGGCCATCGATTTTTGCCGAAATAGCAGCTAGATTTTGTTTACAGATTTTCAAAAATTACGGCCACCGATTCTAATTTTCTGTCAATGTTTTGTCCAAACTTTTGACTTCCTATTTTGGCACCATGCTCTATTACATGTTTCGTATTTTCTGCTGCATTGTCCTACATTAATATTTGGCATTAAATGTAAGATTCTTTTTCCTTATTATAAGGAGAGTTAATTTCTAATATTTGGAACTTAGTTATTATGGTGTTCAACTGATTAGTAGATTAAAGTAATAGAGATTTTGAAAAGAATAGATGGATGATGATCTAATGGTGCTTTGAGGAATATAATAAAAGGAATTAACGGTGTTGAAGTTTTTGAGGAGTAAAGTATGGAAAGTAAGATTTAAGTTAATCTCGAATTTTTTTTTTAATTTGGAAACATGGAGAATATTTTGAGAATCATCTCCGAGAATAATGTAAGTGATTAAGATATTTGTGTTAAGAATTTATACCTTACTAAATAGAGACTAGTATCTAGAATGTAAATCATGTTGAAATTAGAAATTCACGTATGAATAATTGTTGAGAAAAGAGAGTTCAGAAGAAGCCATAGATTGTAAATATGGATAACCTGAGGTAATAAAAATATACTGAGATATACAAAAAAATGGTACTAGTATAATGGTAAAAAAGAAGATACAAGTGAAATTTTTCATTGGCGGGTATGTTGGCAAGTATGAATTGAATATATTATCTCAAGAGAGTTATTCAGGAAGTCTAAGGATCTTTATTAGATTATAGTATGACTGATACTAAAATTAAATATTGTGTTTATACATTAGAAGTTATGCTTTAAGTATCTTTATATTATTGTGGTGGAAGTTAGGAGAAATTAATTGTCCTTAGTTGAACTTACTCATAGCAATAATTATCATGCCAATATACAATGGCATCATTTGAAGTTTTACATGAATATCATAGGTTTCTTAATATGTGAGTGAATTGAGAAAAGTTAAACTTTGGAAATCTAATTGGGAATAACATGCAATAGATAGAATATGAATTATCTAACTTGATGATGCTAGTTTGGAGAGCATGCTTCAAGCATATGTTTTTGAGATAGGTAGGAGATTTCTTAACAGAATTTGTCTATAATAAAATGATATTAGAAGATTTAAGCCTTATGTAAAAGGTGTTACAAATGTTTTGTTAAATGCCTTAGTTGAGTTATATTTATTATAAGATGTTATTGATAAAGTGAAATTGATTAGAACAAGAATACTGAAAACTCAATACAAGTCAAAAGTTTATAAGGACTATGAATGTTGAGCACTCGAAATTATTAGTTGGTGACCACATATTCTTGAAGGACTCACCAATGAAAGAGGTAATGAGATTTGAAAAGAAAAGGAAGTTACACCCTCGGTATAAAGGATCATTTGAAATTCTTGATAGGATCGGTTCAGTGACTTATCGTTTGGCTTTACCACATGAATTGGGTAATGACCATCCAGTTTTTCATGTGTTTATGCTACAGAAATATTTACCGGATTCTATACATGTTATACATTGTCCACAGATTCAGTTACAGGAAAATTTAACCCATGAGGAACAACCAGTAGCAATAGTGGTCAGACAAATAAAGAAGTTACGAACAAAAAAAATATCTGCAGTAAAAGTGATATGAAAAAATTATTCTTCTGAGGAAACTACTAGGAAAAGAGAGGAGGTTATACACGCTAAATATCTACGTTTATTTGAACAATGAGATTAGTATTTATCTGCAACTATGGTGATGAAATTCGGGGATTGAATTTCTTTAAGGGGGGAAGAATGTAATAACCGTAAAATTTAACGAAAATTCCAATTAAAGGAAATTTAGAATAAAAGAGAGAATTTTGACAATAGAGATAAGAATCGGTGAAAATATGTATATTTATTACATGGATTAAAGAATTACAAAAGAAATATGAGAATTTATGTTTTGGCGCGCTATTAGCAAGTATATTTTTATTTATGTAGAAATAATTATGATTTGTTAAAAGTAAGTGGACTTTTAAATAAAAGAAGTATTGTGTTGCTTAAAATAATTATACTGGCCTCTATTGAATTTTTATGGTATTTTTAGAAATATTCTTTCTTTTAATATGAATAAAGATATTTGTTTTGAAATTTGTTTTATTATGATTTTTATCAAGAAAAATCATGATTTAAGAGTTTAACTAAAGATTTATGATAATGGAAATTTTTAGAAATTTTTGGGATATTTTATGATGAAAAACAGAATTTATATGAATTTTTATAAAATAAAATACTATTATTAATTATTTAATAATTATTATTATATTTAAAAAAAGAGAGAGAAGAAAGCTGATAAAACGGAAGCTGGGGAGTATCAGTTGAATGAAAAAAAAAAATCGGAAAGATGCATAGTAATGAATAGTGAGTAAATAGTAATGTCCAACTTTTTCTTTCGATTTGGAATGTTTATGGATTTCCGATCTCAAAACTGAAAGTGTTATTAGATTCAGGACGAAGAGTACTTCAGTTTTGACTGATCAGTTTTTCAAATCAACCATTGAATCGCCATATATCTGAAGTAGAAAATCTCGGTAAAAGGTAAGTTCTGAAAAACCTTACTTTGAGACTTCTAATTAGAAATCTGACTCCGTAGATGGATTCAGAAACTAGATAAACATTAGGATATGAATTTGTTTTGTTGATTTGGTAAAAAAATTTGTGACGGTGAATAGTATTTTTCGGCGATGAATAGTGGCGGTGAATAGTGATTTCCGGCGTGAATAGTATTTTCCGACGGTGAACAGTAACCGAGCTCATTTAAGGTTTTTGGACTCTCCGGACACGTTTTTGAAGCTTATTTGGTCAAATTCAGACTAGAAAAGTACATTTTAGGGCTGTCCAATTCGAAGCCCTTACACGGTGAGTAGATAATTCTTCGTATAGCTTGTTTTTACTCTTCTTGAACTTTTCATAGATAAATGAGTATGATTACATGTTATTTATATGTTCATATGTTTCTGAAATGGTTTGGAATATTTGTAATGATTGAGAAATGATATCTAGTTCAAGAAGAGTATGATTTTTGAAATAGATTTTGAAATGCTTTGAATACGTTATTTCTAAATGCATTTCGCATTACATGGCAAAGAAAATATGATATGCATGTGGCATTAATTTTACAGTGTTATATTTGCCTCGGATATGGGCATGATTATATGATTCCCCTGATTGGAAAATTTATAATAAAAGATTTTGTACTGAGACTGAAAGCTCTGTTTTAAATGATATGTAAAGTGATAAGTTGCCGAATATGATTGTATGGCGAATTGTTTGATAATGATGCATTGCATATGATGGATATGCACTTTTATACATGTTTATATATATATATATATGTATTGATGAGAAATGACAGAATTATATGGCTTGAGACGGTGATGAACTCACATTCCCTAATTACCTATTGTGATGATGACAGTGGTAATGAGAGGAGGCAGAAGGGTGATGAACTCACATTCCCTGTTGATCTATTGAAGTTGTAGTCAATGGTAATGTGAGGAGGCAGTAGGGTGATTAACTCACATTTCTTGATTATCTATTTTGATTGTGACTATGGTAATGTGAGGAGGCAGAAGGGTGATGAACTCACATTCCATGTTTATCTATTGAGTATATTGAAAGTTGTGACATACTTGAGCATTATATAAAAGAGTTGATTTTTATTGCATATCAAATTCGATTTAAAATCAATTTGTATCATATGTGGTTACAGATATTTGTATGTGATTTGAACTGAGATGTTTTGAAATGCGGGTCCCATATGAATGTACTCCTGAATGTAACTTTTCAATATGAGAAACTTTGAAATGAAAAGTACATCCATATGTTGACCTAAGAGGTTATAGAGGGTGTTATCTGCTCACTGAGTTGTAAAACTCACTACACGATGTGGATCTATTTTTCAGATAAAGACACAGAGTTTGGTCCAGCAACCAAGTGATCGACTAGAGGTCGTACTTCAGTGGTGAGCCTAAATTGTTTCTAGGCTCTCAATGTTTTATATTGTAATATATTTGTACTCTAAAGTTGCTCTGAACGTCACAGGCAGGATCCTTGTTTCTGTTGTACTCTGATGTATATGTACTTGATTTGTATATGGTATCTGTATGGGAAAATCTATATGTATCTGTTTCCTTGATAAAGGATTGAGATATTTATGTTTATGGAAAATATATGTTCATGATATACATGTTTCACGTACCCTAAAATTAGGGGCGTGACAACTTTTCTCTAAGTTAGTCATCAAACTTTATGAATATAAATTTGCAATAGTTGTTGTCAACTTTGAGGTTTATTGGTGGCAATGTAAAGGTCTATAAGTGTCTTTGTCTTACTTTGAGTCACAGGACCAAAGGCATGTGTGTTAGACTTTGCAAAATAATTTGTATTGATTGAATAATAAGCTCTAGTAGACTTGAACAACGAGCCATTGAAGGTTAACTTCTTTAAAGGCATCAATCGTACTTGTTTTTAATTTGGAAGAAAAGATATGAGAGATAGAGATAGTTCCATCGGACGTGCTAAAAATCCTAACACAAATTTCTTGTTTCAAATAACTCAAGAAAATTTGTTGAACAAATAAATTTCTATTAATTTTTTGAAAATGGAGCATAATCTCTAATTTATGTTCTTTAATGAAGAATGAATCCTCTAATTTTTCTCTTCAGCTTGATTTTGACTTGAGGGCTTGTCGAATTTTGAATCCTAGGTTGGATGCTTTGAATGATTGAAGTAGCTTGCAAACATGAATGTTTTGATCCTTAAAAATCAACTTGCACGAGCAAGGGAGCATGAATGAACATTGGAGAACTAAAATTCTTCCCTTATGGAAGTAACTTAGGCATGAGAATTTGAGATAGGATGAAAGACTAATAAGAAAGAAAGAGAAATAGAGAATAAAAGAGAAAGAATAAAACAAATCAGTAAACTTCTTATTTAATTGATGATTATACAATGCTGCGGACTTAATCTTATATAAAGCAATAATGACTAGTAATACAATTGCATTAATACAACTGCAAGGATAAAATTAATTACATTTAATTATAGCTAACTAACTTAACTAACATAGAAGCAATTATCCCTTTCATCCCTCCTTAAGCTCAAAGGAAATTTTTTTAACTCTTAGCTTGTTTTTGAATTTGGCAAAGGAGGAACTTGATATAGTCCTAGTAAGTACATCAGCTATTTGCTTAGCAAAACAAATATGGTTGACAGTGAGCTACTTGAACTTTACCTTTTCTTTTACAAAGTAAAGATCTAATTCTTTGTATTTGATCCTAGCATGTAAGATGGGATTTGCAATTAACACCATAAAACTAAGGTTGTCACATTAGCTCACTGACTTAGCTGCTAAAGGCACTTGAAGCTTTTGAAGTAAGGATACTAGCCTCATTACTTTAGTCATAGTAAGGGCTAAACTTCTGTACTCAACCTTGGTGCTTGATCTAGAGACTACTGATTGCATTTTATATGACCAAAATACCATATTTGTGCTTAGAAAAGTAGCAAAACCAAAAGTGGATCTTTTATCATCCATATTACTCCTGTAATATGCATTACAAAACCCGAAGACCTTTAATTCAACAAACTTTCTTAGCACTAAACCATAGATGATGGTCTCTTAGACATACCTTAAGATACTCTTCACTACTATCCAGCGAGTATTTAAGGGATTTACAATAAATTGGCATACTTTGTTCAGATAGAAAGCAAATTTTGGCCTAGTGATGGTCAAATACTATAAACCCCCAATAATTAACTTATAAAGAGGAAAGTCAATCATTAGGGAACCTTCTTTTACTAAAATTTTAAGGCCAGAAACCATAAGGGTAGCATATCCTTTGCAAGACTCCATGTTAGCCTTTTTCCTTAGGCATATTTAGTTTGAGACAACTACAATAATCCATCACTTGAATTGTTAACGTCAATACCAAGGAAAAAATGCAAATCATCCAAATCTTTCAGTGAGAAAATAAAATTTAAATCAAAGATGAGCTAAAAGGTAAGTGGTCTATTGGGGAGTCACTGAAAAAATTAAAGAGTGATCACACCTACTGGCTGAGAAACCAAGACTAAAAAGGGTAGATGTGAGTTTTTCAAACCAAGCTTGAAGGGATTGCTTAAGTCTATATAGTGATTTCAGAAGTTAGTAGACAAATTAAGGATTTGCATCATCTTTATACCTAAAAGTTTGCTTTATGAGGACTTCTTCCTAAGTTGTACCATTTAGAAATGCATTATCAACATCAATTTACTAAAGTTTCCATCTTTTTGGTAAGAAAAGATTTAGGACAGTTCGAATAGTTGTTAGTTTTACAACTAGGCTGAAAGTCTATTTCAGTCTAGTTCATTTCTCTAACTGAATCTTTTGTCTACTATATTGGCCTTGTACTTTTGGATTAGGCCACCAACATGTTTCTTAATCTTATAAACCCACTTGCAGCCAATAAAGAGATAAAGGGACAAGTTGCTAAGTATTGTTTCTGATTAAAGCATTAAATTCATCATCCATAGTAGACTTCCATTTAGGATTTTGTAGTGCTGACTTAATTGATGAAGATTTAATTTTCATAAGAAGCATTTTAGGTTTCAAAATATCATTCATGCTTTTAGTGACCCTTCTATGAGTAAAAATTTCTGATCTTACTAATTTCATGCTTTTAGTAACTCTTCTATGAAGAGAATTTTCTAATCTTATTGATTTAGCAGTAGCAGAGGAGTGAAGAGTTGTTGATACATCATTACCAGTAGCAACTAATTGAATATCATCATTTATATATGAAGCATCCATATATTTAGTAATATGAGGCATAGATGCATAAGGCAATGATAATGAAAGGAAGTAGGCAAAAGAATAGGGGCTGCAGAAGGAAGGATAGAAACTAAGTTTTTGTACAGAAGTTGGAAATATAGTAGAATCTGGAAATGAAATCTCATGAAAGATGACGTGTTTAGACAAATAAATATTACCCTTTGAATCTAGAAATTTATAAACCTTGTGATAATCACTATAACTAAGAAAAATAGAAGATGCATATATGAAATTCAACTTGTTAATAGCTGAAGATAGGGAAAGCATTTACAACTAAAGGTTTTAAGAAATGAGTAATAGGCTTAGCATTAAAGATAACATCAAAGGGATTTTATTTTGAATGAGAGGAGTAGGGAATCTATTTATTAAAAACACAATAGTTTGGAAAGCTTATTTCTAGAATTTGAGAGGTAAACTTACATTGGCTAAAAGGGTTAAACAGACCTCAATAATATGCCTATTCTTTCTCTTAGTCTTACCATTCTGTTTAGGAGTGTAAGGACAGTTGACTTTATGAACAACTCCTTGATAGGCTAAGTGTTTAAAAAAATATTGATACTTACCCCACAATCTGATTGGATAACTTTAATTTTAATATTAAACTAAAATTTAACTAACTTTTGAAAATGCAAAAAGGTAGGAAAAACTTTAAATTTATGGGTTAGGAAATAAATCCAAGTATAGTTGGTTGCTACATCTATGAAGTAAACAAGTATTTCTGATCCTTAAAAGAAGAAAGAGGAGAAATTCCCTTTATATTTATATGAATAAGCTTAAAGGGTTGGATATAAATAGTAAAAGATAGAGAAAAAGACATTTTGTATAATTTTCCCAAACAACAAGATTTAAGAGATTCAAAATCTGTTTTATTACTAAACAAAGGAAGATTACAACTTTTTATAACAAAATTAATGGATTTACAAGATGGATGGCCAATCATATTGTGCCATATTGTAAAAGAATTCAAACCAATTGGCATTTTACAAGAATTGAAATCAGATCTAGAAGTTGCAACAATATGAGCTTGAGTATTTCTGGTTTTAACAGCAAAAAAAGAGAGCCGAAGTTAAGTAAGGCAAATGGGACAAAGAAATTTGATTAAATGCATATAGTCATTTAGTGACTGTCCTTCTTAAGAATATTGTTTGTATCCTGACATTTAACTAGACAACTATTAGCAGAAAAAATCAAAAGTAACATTATTATTTTAGAAAAAACTTTGAAACACTAAGTATTTTTTTGGTAATTAAGGGTACGTGAAAAAGGTTAGACAAAGAAAGAGCAGTTGGAGGTTAGAAAGATGAAGAAATAGAAGATTGGCCTATATACTGAATATGAAGACCTTTATACCATTGCTTATTGAACCATGAAATTCAGGTTGTGTTTGAGATTAGATTCATCCGAAGTCACATAGTTTAAAGCTTTGGAATCGAGGTACCAAGATAAGTCATTAAATGTTTTTGGAGTAGCTACAATGGTAAAGATATGCTAATGATTTTGTTGGATATTTTGCTGATAATTTCTAAAATTTCCAAGAGCACTATTTTGATTCATTGATGCTTAGAAAGATGGGTCATATATGTGATATCATGTTTGTACTTGATGGTCATTTTTGCCACAAAGTTGACAAACCAATAAAGATTTCCTAAACCTCCAATTAGTATTAACTTTGACTTTATCTCTTCCTCTAAAATTTTGGGAGAAGCTTTGCCCATTGCCTTTGCCTCCAAAGTTTTGAAATCTACCAAAAGACTGAAAATTCTGACTTCTTGGAGGATAGTTAGAAATATTAGAATTTGCAAAATTAACTAATAAAGATTCAACATTCTTGAACTACTCATTTCGACTTTCATATGCTAACAGCAGAGATTCACTGTCTCTTAAACTATAGAGTTCTAATATTAAAGGCACAAAAGTTACAAATGGTAAGTAGTCTTCTGGTATCCCCTAAATATTGCATCTATATAGTCACTTATAGATATAGGGCATGCCAATACTAGTTAATGAATATACTGCATTCTTTATATTTAAAAAATAATCACTTACAATTAAGCCCCATTTCTTTATTTCCTCAATTACAACTTGTATTGATTTGGCTTTGCTCAATTTTATGCATTGAAGAACAACTCAGTTATGCTCTAAACTTGTTGAGAACTTTCACAATCTACTGCCCTTGTAAGGGTAGTTTAAGTCATAGAAGATAAGAACTAAGAAATAATAAGTTGGTCCTGACTTTCCTAGTTTATGTACTCTCGATTATAATTGCTTACCAAAGCATTATGTTCTAACTGAAACCTTGCTAGCACTGAGATATTTGAATCCAAGAATGATATGAACCCGCCTAACTCCACCTCAAAAGTAAACTCGTAAGGGAAGGATTGTGAACCCATATATATAACACCCAAGACCTTCCTCACTAACTGATGTGAAACTTTGCCGATATTCCCCCTACAGCGCAATTTTTTTTTTACAACCTGCCTTAGTCGGTGATCTGGCCAACCCACACTGACTAGACGAACCAAAACTCTGATACCAAATGATACGAGAAAAATGCCTTAAGGAGTAATCAAGTAATCATCCCTATAAGCCAGGTTGTTTGGGTGAGGATACTTAAGGTCTTATAAATCTCTTCATCTAGTGGTATTCTAGCCGATGTGAGACTTTGCTGATAATCACTCAATAATCACATTTACCATTGCACAGTTCACATCAAATAACCTTTGCAATTGATGACCCTTAATAGTAGCCTTGACTTGCAATTTCCAAAGAAGGTAATTTTTCTCATCTAGTTTAACTGACAGTAAATGAGAAAACAAGACATACCCAGCTTTTGTGTTGGAACTGCTATTTGGAGAAGAAGATGGAATTGCTAGAAAATTTTCCATAACTTTGATACCGTGTGAGACTTTGAGATAGGATGAAAAACAAATAAGAAAAAAAATAGAAGGAGAGAACATAAGAGAGAACAGAATGAATCAATAAACTTATTCAATTGATGATTACACAATTCTGTAGACTTGATCTTATATAGACTGATGAACAACGGTAATTTAACTGTGGTAATACAGTTGGATGGATAAAACTAATTACATTTAATTATAGCTAACTAACATAGTAGCACATGTCCCTTCCACTAGAGTTATGCTTATAGGTTTTTTGAGAAAAGTCCTAGTTGCTCTCAAATTTCTTTGATAATTATCTCTTAATTTTTTTTTATCAACAAATAATTTAGTGAAAAATTTTGATTATCTTTAATTATGAACTTTTACTTGTGACATAATTTTATTTACTTGGCAATATCATTATTTTTTAATATATTAAGATGACATGTAACTTAAATTTGGTTGATTGTAACACATCATCTTATATATGTGACAAATCCTAATTGGTTGCCATATATTTATTTTAAAATAACACGTCGCTTAAATTTGATTGGTCATATTGTGCCATTTTGTCTATATGAAAAAATTTAATTGGTTGCCATGTATTTAATTTAGAAATTCATTAATGATACTTTAAAAATTTTTAATTGGTCATTCAATATCTGTGGGCCCTCTTCTTGCCAAATTAAATTTTATCATTGGCTTAAATTTTATAAGGTGGTCAATTTTGATTGGCTTAAATTTAATTGACTATAGAGGTATTATTTTGAGGGGAAGTAAATTTTTTAGGAATAATATACATTTTTTCCTTTGTTAAGTTTTTATTTCATTGTATTTTTCTTAGCAAGGTCTTAACAAAGTATATATTTGTAGTGCGATGTCATCCAAGGCCAAGTATTGCAAATATACATGCACATGTGGCCAATGAATGACCATATTTATTATAAGAATTTAGTTTGTAATATTTTGATTTCTTTCCAATCAATTATATAAATATTGTAAAATATTTGTTATCTCTTTTAAGATGTCTTGGTGAGAACTCAAGAATGTATAAACATTTTCCTTTAGCAACTGGTTTATAATACCTATTATTCTTTCGGAAGCAACAAAACAATCAAGTGCACTGTGTTTGGTGAGTCTGCTTCCGTAGCAGCAAAGTACCCTAGTGAGTCAATCGCAACAACCACTCTGCTTGTTTTGCAACTTACAAGAGTAACTAAGTTCCAAAGTAATTAATTAATTTAGTTTTTATCTTATTTTTATTTGTCTATTATAATTATGGTATTTATAGTTTCATGGGTTTCCTTTAAAATCCACTTATAGTGGTATCTAGATTCATTTAAATATTATATTAAGTCTTATTTCAATTGTAGACTGGAACAGAAGCACCATCCACAAAAACTGATCCAATTTCGGGTGGTATTATGATTCTTGCAACAGATGGAGGAAGAAAATAAAAACTCTCAATGGGCTATTAATATGTCAAGGTGCAATAAAACCCCAGCTTTGATTATTCCTAGGTACATAAAAACTTACCATTACAATTAATTATTTTTTATCCATTCTAATTTTTTTTTGGTAATATTTTACATATGAATTTATTTGTTAGCTGCCATGTTACAAGAACATACCATTAAACTAAATTTAAAAGCACTTAATAGATACACAGTTCATGTCTGACATGTAGTGCTTCCTTTGTGCTTTTTGATTGCCAAGCATATTAGGTTTTCCATCGCACTGTTAAACAACGCCTTATTGAGATTAATCATTAATTATGGATAAAATTAATATGAATATCATTTCCCATAAATCATACATAATTAGTAATTTTGTTATAAGAAAGCCAAAAACACTCCTTCCTAAATTTTTAAAGAATACGTACCCGGTTGATCAAGAAATTGTCACATGTATTTAATTAAGTTAATTTTTTTTTTAATCTAAGCGAACATACAATAATTTTTCAATTTTCTGTTTATATAAATTTTAATCCACAGTCATTCTTATTCTTGGAAGAAACTGTGCACAAAAGATTTTTGCTCAAAACTGAAATAGTGACCGCAATTCAAGTTACACCATACTCAAACCCACAGATGACATTGTATTATTAATGATTTTATAATTTCATCAAGCCTTAACCATGTGACTCTATATTAAACATTTGTGAACTTATTCAGTGAAAGTTCTTCATATAAATAACCTCAGTCCTCATGTTGTAGGAAGAGTCACAACGGGACCTTTCTGCTACACTTCCTGATTTTGGCTTACCATTAGACATTGCATAAAAAAAAATTGTACAACTATAGTTATCTCTTTTCTATAATTCTTTGCTTTTCTATTAACTTGCAATTCCTTCTTTAAACTATGAAACTGCATTGTGTATTCTATGCTCAAAATATATTTTGACCATAAATCATACATTTTGAACAGGAAAGTTGGTAAGTCATTTGTGACAATGAGAATGAGATGTCATTTTTAAGCACCTATATTCCGTGCAAAAGAGCTGCTGCAATAAAGATCAAGACAGTATTCGGCTGGCTACAATCATAGCACCCCAAATTTTCACTTTCAAGCCTTTGAAGACCATTAAAAAGGAGAAATTTGAATGTGCTCTTGAATATGAACTAGTTATTTGTAAATTTTTACGGAATTAGTGATCTTAGTAAAACTATTTTGAAGATACCCTTTTGATGGATTGCTTTATATTATAAGACTGCAATCTGATTAGTCTTGCTATCTACTACAAAAATTAGTAACTTTATTTTGATAGCATGTACATGATGTCTTAATTACAGGGGTCCATAAGAGACCACTATTAGTAACTTTAAAACTTCATACATGGTTATTTTGTCCCCAAACACATGTGGGTTACAAAAAATAATAAATGATATCTTTTTATTATTTTTGCAATGTGTATGATTAAGGCTTGCAATATATTTGATCATGCTATACATAAGTTGGAATGCTTTTTTAATCAAGAGTTGGTTTTTGTCTCATCTAATACATGTTAACTGTTGATTTGGGGTATAATGGTCAAGTTAATTTTAAATATCATCTTGTACAAAATTGAATCCGTACACTTTTGATTAGTATTTATTAATAAAAATTGACTACATATGTAATTTTTGTACTATGATATTATAATTTAAAGAGTTTATTTGCATAATTTTAATTCATAATTCTTAGAATATTAAATTAATTAATTTCAAATTTCTTGAACTAATTTTTTATTATTATATTACATTATGTTATTTTTTTATCAATTAAAATTTGTTATAATTATAGAGATTCACATAAGCCTTGTTGACTAATTCAATGTTAACAACAACAGTGTAGTACATTTTAAAATAACCCTAAAAAAATAATTTACAACTGGTTGGTAAAAATAGTAAGTGACTTAGAACTTAAAAAAAATTGTTTAAATTTTTAAAAATACTAATATAAAGGGATTTTGAAAATTATAATAGCTTTAATAGCTTTTGATAAAAACCTCCATTAAAAAAAAAAAAATACTGTAATTTAGGTTGATGTCTCACTCCAACTGCGAAAACTCAGATTGGCATTTGGCAAGAGCGCTAGGGAGGAATGGGCTTCACCCTTGTTGTTCACGTTATTATCCTTCTCCTGATTTTCTCATCTGCTGCCGCTAGCAATGAAGAACAAGAAGGATTTTGCTGTGAAACAAAAAATGTCATATGGGCCAAAGGAGGCCCTGATTCTGTGGTTTGGGTGGTTCAGCTATCTGATCTTCATTTCAGCGTCCACCATCCCGACAGAGCTCTTGACTTCAGGAAATTTGTCGGTCCTGCTCTTTCCATGATCAACCCCTCCCTTGTCCTCATAACCGGTGATCTTACAGGTATATATATATATTTCATAAAATGGGACTTCTTGGCGAGGATTTTGTTGATTTGTGCTTGGTGTTTGAGAAAACAAATTAGGAATGAAAAGAGTTACCATATTTGCGCGTTTGTGTGTACTAGTTTTGCGCTTTCAGTGAAGTTCTGAACATGTTATAGTTGCTTTTATCGTCTTTTTCCAGACGGAAAAAGCAAGGATTTGCTAACAACGAAGCAAAATGAAGATGAATGGGTAGAATACCAGAATACAATGGAAGATGTTATCAAAAGAAGCGGACTCAACAAGAGCGTTTTCTTTGACCTTAGAGGCAATCATGATAATTTCGGCGTTCCAGCTGTTGGTGATTCATTTGATTTCTTTTCCAAATACAGCATCAGTGGGCAGTTAGGACGAAGTGGGAAAATCAATAGTGTCACTATTGAGGTTAGCGATTCACTCTAGCCATCATTTTATGATATTTACTTGTTTCAATTGAGTGATTGTCAATCATTCCCCCTCCCCTTAGTGTGTGTAAAACAATATAAAATAGAAATTGAAGTGGATTATATAGAATTATATACCACACGATTGAGGGGCTGTTATCCTTTCGTAGGTTAATGTTTATACTTTCTTTGGTGCAAAATATTTTGACTGTACAATTTTGTATCATAACATCATAACACCTTGCCTGAAGAATTATCCAATCTGCTATTTGGAATTCCCAAAGTTTCGTGCTGTACAAATGCTCATTTTATAGACTGAGCATTAAATCATTTTGGCATATTAAAGTTAAAAAGAAAAAAGAAAAAAAAAAGAATCTGAATGCCAAACAATACTGCTGGAAAAGTGACTTTGAATTATATTTTGTTTGGATTAGACAATTGGGAGCTCACAAGCTGCCATATTGAATGCTGATATGTTATATTGCTTGATATTATGAAGCTTTTTGTACTCATTTACACATACCTGTGTACTATCATACAGACTCAGGAGTGGAAACATCTCTTTGTTGGGTTCGACAGCACAATGTCTGTTGGTTTACGAGGTCCAACTAATATTTTTGGGCATCCTACAGATCAATTGCTAAAGGATCTAGATTTTGAACTGTCATTTTGGAATTCTGATATTCAATCAGAAAAACCAGTTTCCAAGATCTCCTTTGGGCATTTTCCACTTTCATTCTCCACACCGTCGAGTTCTGGAAGGACCTTGGAAGATGTTTTTCTAAAGAATTCCATATCAGCTTACCTGTGTGGGCATCTCCATACTAGCTTTGGCAAGAATTTAAAACGGTACCATCAGCTGAGTCATCCTTTTTTATCACGGCAGAAGTTTTTTCAGTTTAACATGCACCAAATGTCATCTGAAAGTAATGTGGATTGTTCATTTGAAGCCCCACCAATTCAAGAATTTTGGGAGTGGGAGATGGGTGATTGGAGAAAGAATAGAGCCATTCGAGTTTTATCCATTGATAGAGGCTATGTTTCATATGTCGATGTTGATTTCAAATCAGGGACCAAAGACACCATTATATTACCCACTTTTCCTTTAGATTCACGCTTCATGCTGACATCTTTATACCATCACAAGTATGAATGTCAATCTGCGGTTCCTTCATCTTTTGATTCAATAAGAGCTCTGGTGTTTTCCATTTCTCCAATTTTTTCAGTTGTGGCTAGGGTCTATGACTCCAGATCTGGAAATCTTGATATAGTTTTGGAAGAACATATGATCAGGCATGCTGATGAGACCTCCAGAGGAGAACTCTATGTTGGTCCATGGAATCACAAAGCCTTTGAGGATGCATCTCCTGACAGGTTTTGGCTTCAAATTGAGGTAACTGACTTCATGAACAGATCAACTTTGACTGAATTAAGGCCATTTTCTATTAATGGTCATACTGTTAAGTTTTCGTGGAGCTGGAGGGAGTTTTTTGTCATGGGTTGTCAATGGGCTGCTTTGTATTATCCAATATTGTGGTCTGTGTACATTCTGTCCTTTTTTCTTCTTTTTCCGGCAGCTCTCCTTATTTTTTCGAAGCAGCTGTACACTTACAAGAACTTCATTGCCAATAAAGGTTTTGTTAATGGTGTATTATGGGTTCTTCAGGAGCTATCCATGGTTCGCACATTATTGTTTAGTTTGATAGGATACTTATTCTATCTTGTATTATTCCCCTGGTTTGTTGGGCAAGTCTTTACTGAAGGGAACAATAGGGGACACATGACCTATATGGGCTGGGCTGTGAAGTCTCTCAATGGAAAGGGGGAACATGAATATGTTGGATCTCCAGATGTTATGGTGGTTGTTCTTCCCCATTTATTTTTCGTGGTTTTGCCTGCAATTTTGGTCACTGCTACTCTGACTGCGGAGAGAGGAATTTACCGGGAACATGTGTTATCACTTTCAGCAAAGAAAATGGATGATTATGATTTGAAGAGTCAAATATCAGTTTTAAATGGCAAACAGAGTAGCAGACTTTCAAATTTTTGTTTTGGCAAGCGTCGGATTCGGGGATTTCTGTGTGTGGTATGCTTGGCAATATGTTGGAAGCATTTTACGGTAAGCTTAATCTAATACTTTGCAGTGCTATCCATGTAAAGGTGTATACCTATAGTGCATCGAATATTTCCTAGGAGCCTGAAAGATAAATTAATAAAGAATGTACTGCATTAACCAAGAAACTAACATCCTTTAAACATGGATGACAGGTTCACTTATATACATTTAGTTTGATAAATAATCTTTTTCTTCATCTTTGTGATTTGTCAAGAGTAGAATAAATCATGTGTTTTTGGAACACTACATTTTCAGTCTAAAAGATTATCTACCTTCTTACTTTCATTTGTCTTTTGGGATTCAAAGTGAAGATTACAACCAGTATTTCAAGCCATTTTTGTTGTTCTCATTTTTCATTTTGTTTGGTTTGATCATTTTATTGATTATTTGACTACAGCATTGCAGAAGTCTGATAAAAGCGTACGAGATGAGTCCAACTCTGCATTTCCTGGGTTATGGTCTCTCAATTCCCTTCTTGTTGGTATATGCCATCTGCAAAACTAGAAGTATCTAATGAAACTTGTTCCAAGGGTTCACAGTTGCTTATTCAGGCGGGCCAGATTATATGACTTCAGAGGGTAATTTCTTGTGCCTGGTGTTACAATTCGTTGAAAGTCAAGATTCTTTGCTTAGTACAGCAATATCTATTATTTATTTGATGCAGAATGTAGTTATCATGAATTTGCATAAAAGCCTGTATTGTGATGGTTGAATCTTTGTGATTCTGTTCAAAACAAGTCTATGGAGAATCATATTAAAGAATGAAACTCAGCAAATTAAACAATCAAACTACATGTTTTGTTGTTACAATTAAATTTAGAGAGAAATTATAGATTATGGTTTTCAACAAATAAGTGAATTTTTAATTTAGTTCTTCACAAATTAATTTTTTATTTATTTTAGTTCATTAGAGATGGAAGTGCTTGCAATGTCACTTTTCAATTAAATTGTTGTCCAAAATTTGATGTCAAACTTAACTCATTATTGAAATTACAATTTTCAACCTACTTGGTGTATGAATTGGTACTTATTTGACACTTTTGTGGCACTCATAGACATAATTCTTAATTTTTCAATTAAACTAATCTTATTTAAAAAATTTGCCTATGAGTGCTAGGTGAGTACTGAGTCAGTGTCAAGTGAGTGTCAATTCATATGCTAAGTTAGATAAATATGATAACATTATAATTTCAGCAGTAAATTAAATTTACTATCAAATTTTGGATAGTAACTTAATTGAATGGTGACAATGCAAACACTTTTATCTTCAAAAGACTAAATTGAAGAAAATTAATATGTGAGGGATTAAAGTGAAAACTCACCATCTATAAAGGACCAAAATTTGATTTTTCTCTTAAATTTATATATGTTGTTCTTTAGAGTGAAACTATGTGCAATTGATCCCTCTTGTTTAGCATCCTTGAATTGAATATATCTGGAACTTGAACTTCTGTAACCAACATTACGCATCTTAGCATGCTTAATTAAATTTTCCTTGTTGTGTTATTTCTCTACAATTGAAACTTGTCTTGAGTATATATTGTCCCTTATCATGTCCTTCAATTTTTGTAGAGATAACCATCTCAAGTGCCTATGTACAGTGCATTTTTATTATTTTGTGCAACACTGGTGCAATTAGAGTGACAGTCTGCTAATCTGAAAAAACAAGTTGAACAAGGATGGGTTAGGATGCGGGTGGTGTCCTATGTTCGGATCTCCTATGTGTATAAAATAAATGATTTGGACTTTGATGCTGTCTTCGAATTGACATTAACTATGTGGGCAATGTATAATAATTATATTTGGAAGAATTAGTCCGACTGGTTGGTTCAACAAGTAAAAAAAGCACTTGTGAGGTATTTGACTTTGACATTAGGAAGTCCAAGAGCAGTTGTTATTTCAGCTATGAAATAAGCGTCCATCACATATTGATCTTTCTTGGTATCAGAGCCAATTAATTTTAAAAGGGGTTAAGGTAAATGTTAGAAGAAAGCTGGTTAGTAAGGAAAAACATATTTTACAATGGATTCTCACACTTCTTTAGATGCACCTGTTTGACTTTTCTCTTTGCTTTCTTTACTTATATCTCCATCTCCTTCCAAGGAACTCAAATACATCTTCCAAGTCCTTATAATGTTTTTACCAAGCACTGGAGTGTTGAGTTTGATCTGCATAAATAGGCCTTCTACGGTTCAAGAGTATGTCTAAACCTCTCAAATGGACCAATGCTCACTCCTTACCTCTCTAGTTGAACAATATAAACCTCTTGAAATACCCAAGGATTTGATCATGCAATGAGAAGCCGAAAGATATACTCACTAGCACTTTAGTGCAATAAGATTATTCTCTCGATGGAAGGTAAAGTCTTACCATCACAACACATCTTGCTCTTTTAGATACTAATTATTTTACTTATGAGTATGGTATTATTGGTGAAATTCTCACTACTGTTCATGTTGAAAGTGTGGTCCTTACATTTTTTCCAAACTATAACGTACTACTCAAAGATGAAATTCTTCCTGATTAAGGGTTTAATTCCAAATCCCAGGAGCATCATAGGTCAGTAACGCTCTTTCACTCCCTTTGCACCATTAGATAATTTATTGCGTCCAGAACCATTCGCTGAATTTGCTGACAGGACATTCTTCAGATGTTCATAGATGCATGTCATAATACCAAAATTTCAACATTTATGCAGATATCTGGACAGATTTTGAGGAAAGAGCTATTCCAACTCGTGCCCTTGGAATGCTGACAAATTATTAAAAAATCCATCAACAAACCAAGCCAATACAAACATTTTCAGACTCCATCTTCAAAAAAATGAATGATGGTACTATAAACTACCTTCAAAAGTATAGAAGAAAGCAATAGTAGTAATTCTCTTAGTTTTCTCTTCCAGATTCATATGACCTCTCCTGTTGAAGGCTGGGATGGGCAGATTCTAGTATATGCCTTTCGATTTAATGGATCTCCCGACTTTACAGACAAATTTGAAGGTCATTTCACTTAGGATGTTGATTTAAATATGTGTGACCTTGAATGTGAATGTAAATATAGATATTAAGATGGTGACTCTTGCTCTGAAGAAGAAAATATAGGAAGGAGGAAAAGAAAATCAAAGCTTTTGCGAACCTTCCTCTAGAAGGAGATCTGACTCAAATAATAGTCCATGGGCTAGAATACAGGAAAAGCATGAGCAACTAACTTCTTATGTGCTTGTCCTACAAAAACTTCAAGAAGAAGGTCTTCTTTTAAATGAAAAAGATTTAGATGTAGAGGAGACATAATGACCAACAAAATCACCACATAATCTATCTTCATTCAGGATGTTTTCATCAACATCTCTTTCCTATGGCCAAAACTTTCCATCTTTGGAAAGACAAACATATCACACTTTGAACTGATTACACAGGCTGAAGAAGTCCTCAGCTAGCATACTCACAGCACCAAGTCTTAACCCTTTTTTTGCAAAAATTAGATACCAAAGTAGATAAGGTCATGGTTCGTGTCATTCAAACAAATTCAAAGATCAACACTTTGTCTTACCAGGTCTAAACATTGTACAAAAACTTACAATCTAGAGCACAACAAGTAAACTCTAAATTGAAGTATTTGCTTCAACAAAGGAATTGTGGACCGGCCTTTTCTCAGAGAGAAGCTGAAATAAATGCTCTCAAAGCTCATATCAAACAAATTGAAGAAGATATGGCCAGAAAAGCTCAACCTTAACCCATCTTTAAAGTTCCTTATCTTTTTCAGCATATGTTTCACCATACCCATCTACATTTGCCTACTCATAACTTTATTACTCCAAATGCTTTAGAATGTCTTGTGAACTTATGTCTAAACTATTTCTCCATATTAGACCAACTTGAAAGAGGCCGATGACCATAAAAATGTATTGCCTCACTCTCTGACACTAGAACTGATTATCTACCCAAAAGCAACACAGAAAGAGGTAAGGATAAGTTGCATGCTTACTCTCCACAACACATGATTTCTCCAACTGATCTTTCCTACGATACGGATGATGAACTATTTGAAAGTAAATATGAGAGAATAGATTTAGATGAGGATGATGATATTGCTGATATCACAGCCTTACTCATGGCCACTTCTACTAATCCTCAACAATATAATCCTCAGGAACATCCAAAAATATATGATGATGATCTTGAATGGGATCCTTCAATGGTAGAATATCCTCTTCCATAGCCTGGCCACATGGATCAGTTTAGTAAGCTAGCTTTTGGCCTTTAGTTCACCCTTATTGATATCTCACCTATTAAATGGAGAACAGAAATTCAAGAATTTGGTGCATAGATAGATTTACAAATGACAAGATTTGGAACAGATTTAAGATTTGTTCTTACAGAGTTTGCTTTAAGAATGATTAGAACTTTAAGAGAATAATTCCAAAGTCTTAGTCCTTACAAGAAAATATAATTCACGTTAGTGCCAATAGAAAATGAAGTTTTTGTTCCATTCATCGAGAATTTATTGAAGATTACAATATGATTACTTTGAAATGAAGTGATGCTCACTAAAGAAAAAAAAATTGAATTCCACTATCAATACATGTCAAAAGGATACTATATGTTAATTGGATTCAAAGATCAAGCACACATACATGGCATCTCTCTAACAAGAGTTAAAATCTAAGGGTCTGTTTGATTTTCCTGTTTCCAATTTTCATTTTTACTGAAAACTGAAAACAGACATGAAAACATGTTTGTTTACTGTTTTTTGTTTTCATTTTTAGAAAATGTTTTCTAAATTTTTGAAAATTCTGAAAATACCAAAAAGACGTTTTCAGAATTTTCAATTTTATAGTGCATTGCAATGATAGAATTTTCACAATTATTTTGAATTATATACACTATTTTACTATTTATATAATTATAAAGTAGTAAAAATGAAAATACAACAATATAACTAAAAAATAGTGAAAATAAAAATACAAACCAAACGTATTTTCAGAAATATGAAAACTGTTTTCAGGAAATAAAAACAGAAAATGTTTTCGCAAACCAAACGCACCTTAAATTATAAAGATCTATTCTCGCCTTGAGAAAAGATATGGCAATTATCATTCTTGGAGAATTTATCAAATCACACTTGCTGCACTTGATAAGCTTTGTGAACAATACAAACTGTTCACCTACATGCTTAATGATTGTAAAAAATTTAAAATAATGTGCAAGAAGTGACATTTGCAAATCAACTGCAAAGACAACATTTGCACTTGTCTAAACAAAAAAAGAGGAATCATAATAAATAAAAAATTTAGAGATACTTTGGTAAAGGAAAAAAAAATAAGAATTCCTTCAAATGCTTCCGGAAAAAGCCCAACAAGGAAGAGATAAATCCAACAAATGTTACATTTGCAGGAAAGGACACTTTGCCAAAAATTGCCCTAACAAATCTGTCAAAGTGATAAAAATACTTCAACATGTTAATTCTCTTATTTCATGTTAAGATACATATATTGAATCACTCTCCTATGAACAAAGTGAATTAAATGAAGAAAATGCATTTGACCTCATTGACTTTTTAGAAGGAGATATAGAAGATTATTGTTCAGAACATAATGCATTCATCATTATGTCTTAGTGTTTTCAATTCAAGATTGTTTAAAGGCAGCTACATCTCGAAATCTCTATGAATGCCATGTACAATAATTCAAGTCTTATCCTCTAAATTTGTTAAACCAATTAAGGTTATAGCATACATGAGTACTAGTGCACAAAGGGTGATAATGTATCCTGCAATTGTCCTATCAGAAGAATGGGAGCCTACATATTGAATTTTTCAAAGATGTTGATAGCAAAGTCTTCACTATTGAACTTATCTCCAAATCCAAGATTGGAATTAAATTATTCCTAGTATGTATCATTTGGATTAAAGTGTTGGGTTCCGCTACGTAGATCAAACAATACTATAGTAATTTATTATAAGTGAGATTAATAGACAGATTAAGTGACCTATTATAAATGAGATTAATAGAAATATTATTAATTGTTAAATTCTTTTTAATGGTTTCACCTATTATTTTTTTTACTTTTTAATTCTAACTATCGAACTGTTCTTTATCTGATCTACTTTTCATAGAAGGGCTTCTACCGGCATTCTCCACACATAGCCAAACCACCTGAAACGAGCGAGATTTCATTATCTTCTCCATAATAGGTTAGGTGCTATTCTAACTTTCTCTCTAATGCACTCATTTTTAATCATATCTCTTCTAGTGTGTCCACATATTTAATGTAATATTTTTATCTTTGCGACATTGAATTTATTATTATATTATTTTTTAACCGTCTAACATTCAATATCATACAATATTACCGGTCTTCTAGTTGTACGGTAAATTTTACCTTTAATTTTGAGTTTAACTTTTCTATCACAAATGACAATCAAAATCTTCCTCCATTTTATCTATTTTGGTTGAATCTTATGGTTTACGTCTTTCTTTACTTCTTCGTCATTTTATATAATGGACCTAAGATATTTAAAGTTTGTGACTTGTTTTATAAGATGCTCTCCAAATTTTATTTTTAAATTCATATTTGTTCGTCTTTTACTAAAATTATATTTTATATATTTTATTTTATTTTTACTTGTACGAAAACCATGTGTTTTCAAAGTTTGTCTTCATTGCTCTAACTTTATATTTATTTTCTCTTTTGATTCACCAATTAGTACTATATTATCTGCAAAAATCATACATTGAGGCCCTAAATCTTATATATATTTAGTAAATGCATTCAAAATCAAGTTAAAAAGATATGGACTCAGAGATGAACCTTGATGTAGTCCCATAGTTGTGAAAAAATCTTTTGTGTCTCTATTCTGTATTCTTACGCAAGTCGTAATCTTATCGTACATATCTTTCATTACTCGAATATAAGCAATATGTATTATTTTTTTCTCGAAAATCTTTTATAAAACCTTTCTCAATATTCTACCATATGTCTTTTCCAAATCAATAAAAACTATATGTAAATCTTTTTTTATTTTTTTGATATCTGTCCTTTAATCTTCGCAGTAAGTAAATTGCTTCTATAGTTGACATTTCTAACATGAAACTAAATAGATTCTTTATGATTTGAGTCTGTTGTCTTAATCTATGTTCAATAACCTTTTCCCATAACTTTATAGTATGTCTCATGAGCTTAATCTTTCTATAGTTGGCACAGTTCTGTATGTCTCTCTTATTTTTATAGATAAGAATTAAGGTACTTCTCCTCCATTCATCATACATTTTCTTAGATTTCATTCTTTTATTAAACAATTTAGTGAGCTAACTTAAATATTTTATATATAGATTTTTCTACACTTCAATAGGTATATTATCATGTCTTACCGTTTTGCCACCATTATCCATTCTCTTCAAAGTTTTTTTTTATTTCAAACTCTTGTATTCTACGATAAAAGGTATAATTTCGGTCCTCTCTTGCAATATTTAATCTGTTAGAGTAACAGAACAATTCATGTCCTTCATTAAAAAGTCCTTAAAAGTAACTCTTTTATTGTACTTGGATATCGTGCTCCCTTACTAAGACATTTTCCTCTTCATCTTTAATACATTTCACTTGGTCTATGTCTATTGTCTTTCTTTCCCTAAAGTTTGAAAATTCTTCTTTCACCATCATTAGTTCTTAAAGATTGATATAGCCTTTTAAAAGTTTTAGATTTCGCTTTACTCACAGTTTTCTTGGCATCTTTTTTAACAACTTTATATTTTTCTCAATTTTCATTATCTTTACATAAGTGTCACGTATTATAACATTCTCATTTAACCTTAATCCTATCTTGCATTTTTGCATCCTATCATCAAGATTCTTTACGCTTTGGTCAATGCCTCTTGATTGTTCAGGTGTCTCTTTTGCTATTTTTCCAATCCCTTTGGACACTTCTATCCACATATTGTTAGCACTTCTTTGTACTTTCGAACTCCCCTCTTCTCCCACCTTTGTTTGAAATCTCTTGTTGTTCGTCCTTCAAAAAGTCACCTTTTAACTCTTGGAATTTCTTTCTGACTCTTTCATTTTATTTTTCTCTTAACTCGTATGTCCATAATTAAAATTCTGTGTTGGGTAGTCAAGTTCTCTCCAGGTATAACTTTGTAATCTATGTAATACTTTCTATTTGATTTTCTTACAAAGATAAAATCTATTTGAGAGTTTGCTCTCTCACTTTTGTACATGATAAGATGTTTTACCCGCTTCTTAAAACAAGTGTTTGTGATTGTAAAATTAAATGTTAAAGAAAAATTCAATATAGTTTTACCCTCTTAATTTACTTTCCGCACCCCAAAACTTCCGTGTATACCCTCGTATCTTTCAGATTCACTCTTTTTATGTCTATTTAGATCCCCTCTTAGAAATTATTTTTCTCTTAAAGGTATTTTCTGAACCAAACATGATAGATTCTCCCAAAAATTTATTATGTGATACTCCTCTAATCCTACTTGTGGTACATAAACACTAATCACATTAAAAGTGTCCTCAACTACAAGTTTTAAAGTTATCTCCTAATTTTTTTATATTTATCACGTTATTCCTTCACTCCTTATCGACTATTATGTCTATCTCATTAGTAGTCTTTGTCTTACCAATATATCAAAGTTTAAAACCTGAAGTATCTAATTCTTTTATTTTTTCTCTTGTCCACTTCATTTTTTGTAGGTATATGATGTTTATCCTTCTCCTGATCATAGTGACAACTATTGCCATTATTTATCTGTGTGTCTATATTTCAAGTTCTAAAATTGATCTTACTCTCATAAATTAATTTTTTTACCCACACTCGTTTGCTATGGTTTGCTATGGTGTGGCACTCTTGCATAATTTTCACTGCACTCAGGCAGTGGTAGTGAGAAATTCTAACATTGTGGCAGTGAAAAGCCAGAGTCACGATGCCAAAACCTAGAACTTTAGAGTCAAAATCTAGCAGCTTCAAAGCCACGACGCCGGAAAAATGAGTACTATACCTGAATTCTAGTAGCCTTAGAGTCGCGACGGTGATTTCTCAGCGTCTTGACACTGGAAGAAACCTTATTTGACTAAAAAGCAGAAGCGGCAGCATCATGATGATGAAACCCTACAACTGTGATGCCAGGATGGCAAAATTGTTTATAAATAGTTGAGTCTTAGGTTTAGTTAAGACATCATTGAACACATCTCTTGGACAAAATTTTATAGAGAATTCACCTATCTCCTCTTCTCTTTTCTTCTTTAGTTCTTCTTTTTAGTCTCTTATGGCTTTGCATGGCTAAATCTCTCTAATTGGTTAAGGAAGATAGAAACTTTAAGATTACTCATTGTTAGATGTGATTCTATTTTTCTTTTGATCAATTTATAACCAAGTATTATTTGTTCTTCTACTCTTCTTATGATTGCTTTATTTGATTGCTAGGAAGTCTACTAGTTTATTGCTTGAATCAATCTTTTGTTAAATTAGTTATTAAATTTAGAATTGTTTGATCTCTCTAATTTACAAAGCAACTAAGTTTAGTAATTTTCTGCATTAGGAATTGTTAAATCTAGTAAGAACATTTAACTAAATTAAATGTGACTGCTTGTGTTTACATTGTTTAGCTCTGTCGATCTCTCTATTTCTTATTGTTGCTGTTAGATTAAATTCTCAACGCTTGTTTAGGAGTTGTTTAGTAGTTAGAATTGATTAGGTCACTTGTTCTCTAATTAACTAAAGTTAAGGAGAGATAGGATTTTATTTCCAACAATAAATATTCTAGTATGAATTGATTTTATTTGATAATCAATAGTAATTTCTTGATGGTGAATGTAGACTTAGACCACTGCTTTGTCTTGATTAATTCTCTTACTACTTTTGATTGCTTTTGTTTACTAATTTATTTTCTTTCATTAATTACTCAATACCTCCATATTTATTCACAAAGGTATAGATCTTAATTACAAACTCTACATGAGTTTGACTCTTACTCCTACTACTGCATTCATTCTCAAGGGTATGGTTTATTATTTTTGGGTGCCTGTGACAACACTACCAATAGTGCCATCAATTTTTTTTTTTTTTTGGAAATGGAGTTTGAAAAATTCTATATTAGCTCAATTTCTTGGTGAAGTTTTTCATAATTTGTCGGTCATTCCTAAGGCATGAGTTGGAATAGCTCTTTCCTCAGCATCTGCTCAATTGTTGGAATTTATGTATTCAGGCGTATATTTATGGACAAGGCACTTGAAGAGTGTCTTATTGGTAGATTTAGATGGTCTAGAAGAGTTTCATCTTTCAAACTAACATTATAGTTTGGAAAAAAAGTGTTAAGACTACACTTTTAGCGTGAAGATTGTTTAGAACTATATTAGTAACAAGAAGCTCATAAGGAAGATAATTAATATCTAAAAGAGTAAGATGTGTTGTGATTGGTAGACCTTGTCTACCATGGAGAGTTAGGATTAATCTTATTGCACCTAGGTGCCAATGAGCATATCCTTAAGCTTTCTATTGAGTGATAAAATCCTTGGAGATATTAAAAGTAACGTATTGATTAGATGGAGAAGCTGAGAGCGAGCATTGGTCTATTTGATAGGTTTAGACATACTCTTTGATAGTAGATGGCCTATTTATGTGAATTAAACTCTTAACACTCTGGTGTTTTGTCAAAATATTATAAGGATTTAGGAGAGGTACTTGAGTTTTTTGGAACATAAAAATTTTATTATAAATTTTTTTATTTTGGAGGAATTAGTACAGATACAAAATCTTGTAATGAAAAGAGATGGAGATCTAAGTAAAGAAATCGAACAAGTACATTTGAAGAGGTGTGAGAATCTATTATAGTAGTTGTTCTTCCCTACTAACCAAGCTTTCTTCTAACATTAATTTAACCATTTTTAGATATTTTGGATCCATTATACAGAATGATGGCGAAATAAAGGAGGATGTAAACCATGAGATTCAAGCGGGATGGATGAAATAGAGGAAGATTTCGAGTATCATTTGTAATAGAAAAGTGTCGCTCAAAATTAAAGAAAAAAAGAATGTTGGATAGTTAAAAGATAATATGAAAATAAATTCAATGTCGTAAATACGATAATGTTGCAATAGATGTGTAGATACACTAGAAAAAATATGATTAGAAATAAGTACATTAGAGAGAAAGTTGGAGTAGCACCTATTGTGAAAAAGATGGTAGAATTTTGTTTAAATTGATTTGGCTATCTGTGGAGAAGATCAGTAGAAGCCCTGCTAAGAAGAGTAGATTAAATGGAGAGCAGTTCGATAATTAGAGGTAGAGAGAGGTAAAAAAAATAATTGGTGAAATTATCGAGAAAGATTTAATAATTAATAATTTATCTGTTGATCTTATTTATGATAAGTCACTGTGGTGGTGTTTGATTAATGTAATCAACCTCACCTAGTGAAAAAATGTTTAATTATTGTTGTTGTTTGTAGGGTTTAGGGTTTAGGCTCTATTACGAAGAAGGTTCAATATATTATACACAAATGCTTAATATGCAAAAACATTTATATGTAAAACATATTAACATAAATAGTTTTTATTAATAAATATTTGTAAAATTTAATTAATAAAATTCATCAATAGAAAATCCAATAAATTTATTTAAAGATTTATCAATATTAAGATTTGATTATTTTTATTAATTATTTATTTATATAATTATTATAATTTTTTTTATATAATATCCTTCATATATTAGATAATATTAAAAAAAATTATTTTATTATTAGTTTATTACCATTTCTACTGTAGTTGGATCAGCGAATCACTTTTCTCTGATTTAATTTTTTTTTTGGTACCTTCACGTGAGGTCGAACACGCGACCTGACCTAAACCCTAATCCCACCCAAACCTCCTGAGCTAGCCTCAGGTGGCTTCTTTTATCTGATTTAATGATTAGTCTGATTTTTAAAATATTGATAACAATTAGTAAAATTCCGAAGATCAAAAAATAAAAAGAACAGATTCTGAGCTTAATCATGTAATTTAATTTTTCCAAAACAATGCAGCTTAATACCCAAACTAAGCACTGTACAAATGCACTTGGGAGCTTCATATTGACGCATATGCATTTTATCCTTGACCAATATTGACGCATAAATAGAATCCATGAGACCCTGATATTGACGCATATGCATTTTATCCTGAGTCTGACAAGGCCAAAGCGAAAAGTTAGCCATATAACAGGAACAATATACAGCTCAAATTCCGGTAAGGAACAAAAATTGAAGGCCTTGCTCCATTTCACCTTCCAGGAGTAGGCTATGTTCAGCTTTAAACCATTACAGGTTTTACATGAGGTGAAATGAGAGAGCCACAGTTTTCCCTAGCAACCAAAATCATTCGGCCTTTGTAAGCATGCAGCTTGAGAGGCCAATCATAAATCTCTCCGTCAGCTCAAGATTCTTGATCAGATTCCCAGCAATGTTGACAGTAAGTACTTGACTCTAAATTCCTATATGAGCACGTCTCACATATCCAGCGGCCTTCTTCATCAACACTTCTGGAACCACTTGCTCTGGGTGTTGTACTCTTCCCCTCCTCTTTTCTCCCATTAGAGCTTCTACTGCCTGAGCTCTTTGAGCTCAAAGTTCTGCTGCATGCAGCGTGAGAGTTCACATCTGATAAACCATTCTCCAATGCTTGTACTAAATTCTCAAAGAAGTTTCGTGTCACACTGCATTTGTTGCAATACACAGTAAAGTAAAATATGGGAATATAAAAGCGATCTACAACCACCACAAGTGTTTTCAGCTTCCGAATCATGTCTCTTTTATGAGCAGTCTCTGGTCCCAATATTCAGAAGAAAATGCATTTTATACTTTCATCAGATAACATAAAATTGGCTGACTTTCAGATCCCAAGTTTAAAATTATAAGACCTAAAACTCATTAATAATAAAGCCAGGGGCTGTTGTAACTAAGCAACTTGTAATGCCAAACTATTCTGGCATTCTGTCAACTGCTGCACTATACCGAATCTAAGGCTTTGAATTTAAGATCAATACCTGTTTTATACAGAATCTCAGGCTTTGAAGTTAAGATCAAACTGCAATGTCGAACATTATTTCTTTGTTGAACTGAAGCCTCACCTGGTTAGTCCAGAAAGTTTTGTGCGAAACCCGTTAAAATCTTCTGTTGGACTCTCAACATTGAGGTAAGCTTCTAGTTCCTTCTCAGTGCATTGATGAAGTCGTTCCAATCCATATTCAGCTTCACCTGCACAAAACACAGATTGAAAAGACATTAAAGGAGAAAGATATGGAACCGGTTTGCTTCCTCTTTACAAAATTGTATTCTTTTTTTAGAATTAGTTGAGAAAGACAACATTGTAAAGCTGCCATAATAATTTTTAGGTTCAAATGTCATAACCCCTTCATTGCAATGAGGCAAGTTTGGCTTTAGTCAAATATCTTCATCTCTTAATCTTTCATTAAATTTGATGACAGTTAATTCAAAAATAAATGACAAGGTAAAAACAAGAATAACCCTCTTGTATCATTGCTATCACTCAAAACTTGTAAGAAATTCAACTAATTTTCTCCAGTTACTCCTAAAAATTATTAAACAAAAAAAAATTAACAATTGCTTTTAATTTCCTTTATAATCTTTCTTCTCTGCGGAGCATGGATGATTAGTTCACAGAAATCAAGGAGTCCATAAACACAGAAAAGGGGCTCCCTGTGTTTTCCTTATGAAGGTAAGAGCATACCTTGCAAGTATTCGAAGAACTCTCTCTTAGCATTCTCATTCTCAGGTATATAGTAACCATATGCATATGTCCATTTCAAAACACGCCTGCATTCAATAATCTACAAACACAATTTATTTATCGAGAAAATGTATTACTATTACATTTCTAACCACACAATACAGGTATTAATATATTATACCTGTAACCAGGCCTCTGTTATGAATTTTAGCTGTGACTCAGGCTGACACTGTATGTCACTGAGCTTCTCGAGCTGCAGCAATAAATAATTGTTATCACTACTCTGAATTTACTAAAGCAGAAAGATTGCCAGAGTCCCGACTGATGTAGTCTAAACAAAATGAGTGAAAAACCATTTGCCAAAATTAGAAATGAGTTCGCAATTCAATCAATCCTTTTACTGTTGTTTCACCAGATTATATCACTCTTTATACATTCCACAATTACACCATTAAAAACTATGATTAGTATGTAGTTCAGCTTCTCTTATTCCTGATGGGGATGCAATTTCTTCCATAGTTGTCGAATACCTATGCTAGTATCTAGTAGTGTTTTTCTTCTTTTTCGGTACCCTGCCCCTTCTGAAACCTAAAATACACTTCATTCACTAAGGTTAGTGGCTGGAGAGGGACAAAAATAGAATCAAACAACCTAAAGTCTTTAAGAGAAACGACACATAATTAAATGGGAACTCCCATGTTCGATCAAACCTAGGGGTCTCCGAGTTTTTCCCTGCATGTCCACTTGTAATAATTGACAGACAGACAGAAAGTGAGGTTGATCACCGGAGCAGCCACAGCAGCGCAGTGTCTACATCTCAAGCACTCTTTCTTTCTCTCTTTTGTGCTTATGCAAGTTACATCCCAATTTCCCCCATGCATCCTAATGTTCTTCTCCACTCTCTCTCCGATAAGCACCCAATCTCTGAATTCTGCAGATTTTTCCATTAACAAGTTGGCCACGTTTTTATACAGATTTTATGGAGTTAAATGAGTTTTATCGCATTCTACAATTTTCTGAAGTTTCCCCAATTTAACAATTTAACAAGCTGGAGCATGTTAGAAACAAAAAATAATTTGATTTTAAATATTAACTTAAGAGTTTGACAGCCTTAGATTTTATTATATTCTTGGGTTTTAATTCATTAAATTTAGTAATAGAGGGTATTATTACATCCTTTTTTATTGGATAAAACCATTACATCATTAGGACAAGAGTCCAAATCCTTATATATTTTATTAAGCTAAATCAAACTGCTGTAATGCTTTATTTGTAGTGATCAGTTTATAAAAAAAATTCTTCAGCAATTTTGCCCATTCTTGGTTGTTTGATGTAACCCAAGCCGATCTGTTTTCTAGTTTTCTTGAATTAAAATGCTCCACAGAGACCTGTTTCCTAGCTGCTACCTAGAAAGCTAAATCCAAATTTGATTTGGCGTTAAGGTTTCCTATCATTCCTATCATTATAAGAACAAATCTGATTAAACATTGGCACAATAATTTTTTTTTTTTTTAAATGACATCTCTAGTAGAGAACATAACATTAACTGTAAACAATTCCAGCTTAAGATGATTAGCAACTCATTTGTCTTTTTAATTAGTTATTTGCATTTAAGTTAGGAACCGTGTGATTTCCCAGTACCCGCATTCTTAGGATAAGGATAGATTACCCGCCATTCAACACAATCAAGATGGCCTTTCAATAGTGTCACTTCTGCTAAAGTTAGGAATCAACACAACGGCCAAAATGCCAAAATAAAGAGGTGGAAAAGGGGGAGGGGAAGCAATTGAAAACTGTTCAAATTAATGCAAATAAATTTGGAGTTAATGTGTAATTAGGGGATAACTGTTATATTTCTTGATTTGAAAAATAATTAAGACAATAATTATGGGTCAATTATATTTCTAATTAATGTCTCATTTGTAGATTCTTCCTATAAATATTAAGAATTAGTGCGGATCATTCTTGCGAACTATAATTTACAATATTTTTTTCTTCTTCTCTCTCTAATTTAACATGGTATCAGAATCGAAAGAAAAACTCAAGTCTTGTAGTCCCTTATAGTTGTGCCTCTTTCCAGCTGCTTTTAAAAAGAAAATCACGAATGTTATGTTCCAGAAGTTGAGAATCACAAAGCCACTACCAAAGGCGTCCGTTGAGGCGATGAAGGCATCAAACCACTACAGAAAGGTGCCTCCAGCCATCCCCCCACCGTGGACCAACCTCCGGAACAACTCTAGACTATACGTTAGTGATTCTATCCAGACATTCAAGTGTGTTATGCTCTGCGTTGTCCATTTCTAGCCAACCAAAAAGCTCGGAGCACCACAAATAGGTACGCTGGCCACCTCCTACCACCAGCTAGCCCCTAGCCACTATATCCAACCACCACTAGTTCTGCACTCATCATTAGCATCTGTTAGACCTGGCCAATCGTCTCCTATTCTCTCGATCATTTTTTCTTCCCAGAAAGTGCCAATTGTTATCCCATAGATGTGTTTAGTGTTGTTTCTTCCTTTTGTTCCTAGTTTATGGAGGTTTCTTTTGAACTGGTTCCTTTTTGGACTATTTTTTTTTCTCAACCAAACATAATGGCTACTTCCTCCATTATTCCCACAGGTCAAAACTTGGGTATTCTCTCTAGTAATCTCTTCGTCTCCTGTTATTACCATTGCAAAATTATATCAAGAATTCCTTCAATATTAAGCCACCAAAAATGTTGCTAGCTCTATTGCTTCCATTGCTTAAACTCTCTCTTAAGCCTTGGATCTTAGACTCGTGCTTCTAATCATATCTTTGTAACCCTTATCTTTTCTCAAAACTTAATATTTCGTCTTCTCTTTCATTTGCTAATGATTCTAAAACTGTTGCCAAAGGTGTTGTGATTTTTTTTTTTACATTCCTTGTTGTCTTTTTAATCTCATCTTTACTAGTAAACTCATTCAATTCCTTAATTGCTCATTCACCTTTGTTAATACTTTTGTGTTTATATAAGATCGAAGTACTGGTTAGACAATTGGAATCAGACGTGAATTGCACGGATTATATCATTTCATTATTCTTATATCTCCAGATGTTTGCACTATCTTTGACTCTCCAATTGTGCTTCATCATCATTTGGGACATCCCAACCTTGTTAAACTTCAAAAAATAGCGCCAAGTCTTTCGTCTTTATAATCATTAGATTGTAAGTCATGTTAGTTGGGTAAATATTTCCATGTCTTTTTCTAAATGGAGTTAAAATGAAGTTGAATATCCTTTTGCTTTGATTCATACTGATGATTGAGGATTTAGTCGTAACTTTAAGTATTTTGTTACTTTTATTAATAAATACTTTCATTGTACATAGTTATTTTTAATGAAGGAATTGTCTAAATTATTTTCTTTTTTAAAAATTTTTGCACTAAGATTCATACTCAATTTGATACATCTATTAAAATTTTTACAATAATAATGCCCGTCAATAATTTTCTGCCCCTTTTCAACATTTAATGATTGTCTAAGGTATGTTTCATCAATTTTTATGTGTTCACATATCACAACAAAATTGTGTGGCTGAACGAAAAAACTGCCACTTAATTGAGACGACCCATACTTTATATCTCCATCATCATGTTCCACTTTATTTTTGAAGTGATGTTATTTTTACTACGTGTTACTCAATCAATTGCATACCATCTTCAATGCTTGAGACCCATGTTCCTCATTCCCTTTTATTTTCAAGTCAACCAATGTATCATCTTTCTCCTCACGTCTTTACGTGTGTTTGTTTTGTTCATGATCTTACTTCTAGTTGTGACAAGTTTTCCACTAAATCTTTTAAATGCATCTTCTTGGGATATTCTAGACTCCAAAAAGAGTATAGGTGTTACTCTTTTGAGACTCATCATTTCTTCGTTTCTACATGTTATTCTTTTTTAGCAATCTTCTTATTATTTGCTATTTGCTTCTGTTGATCATTCTACTATCACTAATGCTCTTCTTGTTCCTTGTCTTGACCCTCTATTTGTCTATTGTTTGAGACACTAGTTGATTCTACTTCACACTTAACTCCACCTTTTTAGGTATATCATTGTCATTCCTCCAATACACATCCTATAGACTCTATTGATGTTTTGACTCACGCCTGAATCCAGCCTCTAACCTTACTTCGAGCTTGTCTTTTGCTAATAGTTTTCCTATTGTTATTCAAAAAAGTATTTGTACTTCTTGTAAGGTCTATAATTTTGAGTTATCATTGTTCATCATCACCTTATTGTGCTTTGGTTTTTGTTTTTTGTTTGTCTTGTTTCTATTCCTTAAACAATTCAGGAGGCCCTTTCTCACCTTGGGTGGTAGCAAGCAATTGTTGACAAAAATGACGGCATTATAGTCAAGTGGCACTTGAAAATTAGCACATCTGCCTCTTAGCAAGTCTACAGTTGGATGTTGTTGGGATATAGTTAAAATTGGCCTAGATGGCACTATTGATCATTTTAAAGCTCAATTTGTTGCCAAGGTTTATATTATCCATTGCTATTATGAGGCATTGGTCTCTCTATCAATTTGACATAAACAATATCTTTCTTTATGATGATTTTGAGGAAGTATATATGGAGCAACTACTTGGTTTTGTTACTCAAGAAGAGTTTGGACTAGTATGCAAGTTATGGTGATCTATCTGTATTAAAATAGTCCTCACAGGGTTGGTTCAACCGTCTTAGCAGTGTTGTTCAACAATTCAAGATAACTTGTAGTGAGGTTGATCTCTCAATTTTTCATTTGCACTGATCATCTAACCATTACATTTATCTAGTTTATGTGGGCGACATTGACACCACAGGGAATAATCAAAAAGAAAAATTTCAACTTAAACAACATCTTCTAAAGTATTTTTAGACTAGAGACTTAGGAAAGTTGAAGTACTTCTTAGGAATTGAGGTGGCACAGTCGATCACTAGTATTGAAATCTTTTAGATAAAGTATGTCTTAGATCTTTTTGAAGAAATAGAAATGTCGAACTGCAAACCAATTGAAAGTTTCATGGACCCAAATATTAAATTTATATCTGAACAAGGGGAGTCTTTACTTAATCCTGATAGATATCGAAGACTTGTGAAAGAAATTAAATTATTTCATGATCACGATATTTCCTTTGTTATAAGTGTAGTAAGTCAATTCTTACAATCTCTACACAAAAATTATTGGGATGCAGTGATTTGCATTTTAAAACAGCAATAGTGCTCCCGAGAAAGGAATGTTGTATGAAAATACTCACATGCTCGAGTAATTGGATATGCAGATGGAGATTAGACAAAATCCTTCTCAAATCGATGATTCACCACAGGTTATCGTGTTTTTGTTGAAGGAAACCTCATTTCTTAAAAAAAGAAAAAAAGAAACAAGTGATGACTAGATCTAGTGCAAAACCTAAATATCGTGCTATATGTGAGTTAGTATGGATCAAACAATCGCTTCAAGAGTTGTAGTTTGGAGAAGTTGATAAGATGACACTCATTTGTGACAATCAGATTGCACAACATATTGCCTTCAATCCCATATTCCGTGAAAGGACAAAGCAAATAAGAGTTGATTGCCATTTCATTAGGAAGAATATTTTGTTAGGGAATCGTACTACTAGCTTTGTCAACTTTAATGATCAGATAGCTATTTTCTCAAAGTCCTCAAGAAGTCCACACATAACTCATAGTTATAATAAGCTTGGTCTATATGACCAATATACTCCAAGTTGAGGGAGGAGTGTCAGAATTAATGTAAATAGATTTTATGAATTAATGTGTAATTAAGAGATAACTATCATATCTCTTGATTTTGGGGGAATAATTAAGGCTATAATTATAAATCATATATCTATAATTAATGTCTTATAGGTAACTTTCTTATAAATATCAAGGACTTGGCGTAGGCTATTCTTACTTGCTACAATTTACAATCTTTTTTTTCTCTTATTCTCTCTGATTTTAGAAAAACAAAATTTATTACTCTTGCATGTGGCATAGTACCCATCAATTTTAAAAGGTAAATTGTCGTTCTAAAAATTTGAAAAAAGTGAATGTACAAAAGAAATAGCTTTACTACACACTACAGCTCACTATATACTCAACCTTCTTATTAGAGATAGCCCCATAAGCCAACCATGCCAGTATCACTATAAGAGGTACAAAGAAAATAAGAAGATTGCTTACATGCACAGATTGCATTTGCTCTAGGTCTGCGATAGCTTTTTTCCTCGACTGCAATGAGTAAAGCATACACTAAACGTTTCACGCATGCTTAAGAAACGCAATTTATACAAAGCATATATTAATTATTCTGGCAATTGGATGCAATATATACTAAATTACCAAGGCCAATGAATTAAATTTGGGATTCATCTTATTTGCATAATTCACCCATCCGTTCTTTTTTTCAGGATTTTAATCACTGTGGATCTTTAATTTTTCAGGAATTTGAATGATCAAGAGTAATTGTTTACTGGAATCTACTCTTACTCCCTTCAATCCAAGATAGGAGAATTGAAATTCTGAATTCTTCAGGTGTGTTTACTTGTAAGTCCTGATTTCAGTTTCTTACTTATGTCCTAATTGGAAGGGGCTACTTGGTGACAAGTCAATTTGGAAATCTGTATGTCCTAAGGTCAAATTTTGTCTGGACAACGATCCTTAATAAAGTTAACACTAATGACATGTTGCAACTTTCAAACCTCACACACCTATGACCCCGATGTGCATGTTACGTGTAAAATTAGTTCAACGGCAGGTGCCCATTAACTTTTGCATTGCATGCTGGCTACTTTATCTTGGACTGATGACTAATCTTTAAGGAGTTCTTAATGAAAGTTGGGTGTATCCTTCAACCTTGGAGCAGTATCTATTGTTACATTTCAAAGGTTTTAAAATAAACAAAGGCAACAACTTTGTGGTAGTGTGCAATTTATGCCGATTTCTGTTATCTAGTTGGAGCAGAATGAACACATCTTCAAGGGCATTTCTATGCTCTTACTTATGCTGTGGAATAGGGTTGTGTATGGCCTCTATTAGGTGCTATGTGCAAAGTCTTTTTGAGGGAGATTCCTTATTTGATATGAAAGATATTGAATAGCTTCGCATTTTGTTTAGGTTCTTGAACTCTCTTATTTGTTGTATTTCTCTTTTTTAGAGGATATCTTATCCACTCCCCCAGCTGTATTTTTCTTCTTCTCTCTAATATAATTTATTTTATCAAAGAAAATATTGGTAACATCATTCATGTTATAATGGACAAAAGAAGTATTGGGCATAGAAGGGGCAGGATAAAGAAAAGGAAAGATTACTATATTGACACATACCGATTGATTGGTCACCCATCTTTCATAATAGTGATAATATCTTTCAATAGAGTTCTTGAGCACCTCTTTTTCTTTTTCAGCCTCTGCAAACTGTAAGTAACAGCATCAATAAAGTTTAAATAACATTGATTCTGTATAACATTGCCAAACTATGAATAGCCTTAAAGAGGAAAAGAAGAATAGCGTAATATCAAGCTTTAGAAATAAACTATAATGATATACCACTTTATCTTGTTTTGCTTTTTCATAACGATTACATGCATAAAAACCACCCGTTGTCTCACCATGCTCAGACCATGCACCTAGGCAAAGCCTGCAAACACATGCAATCAAGTGCATTGAGATGAACCGAATAAAATCTAAACCATTCTTTTTTACCCATCTCTCTCTTCTGGAAGCAATGTTACGTAGAAAAAATATATATAATGGATTCACTCAGGGTTCGTTAATGGAAAACTCAGATTGAAAGAGGAAGTGGAATCCCATAAGCAAGCATTATCTATTTAAAATTGGGAGATTGGAGAACATAAAGAACATCCTTTATAGTTTTATAGGGTTTAGATAAAGAAAACTCCATACTCTCAGTATCGCTATTGTGATAAGATACAGATATGAAGTCGAGGTTGAAAATCTAGTGCTAAGTGCGTAAATTTAAGATTTACATAACTGAATAGATTTAGACAATTTTAACAAAAATAAAGTCCAAATGAGAAATTCACCCATTTGACTGTAGCGGTGAGGGAATCCACCGTGGCCAGTGTCCTAGTGTTGACAACTGAAACCAGTTGTGACAACAACAAAATTATGAGATAAACAATGTTAATAGCGGTGGTGGTCAGGTCAGCACTGGTATATTTAGTTGCAGATATGTGTGGGGTCAATAGTGAAATTCAGATAATTGGTGCATTAGTTTTTGGCTGTAGAATGGGGCAGAGGGAGTGGTATTGCAGCCACAGCAACAAGAAAAAGATTGTAATGACTTCATTTCTTCTGTTCTTTCCTCCCTCCGTTTTGTAATTCAATCCTAACCTTTTTTGGTTCATCTAATAGACTAAAGATTTGAAGTGTTTCACTTAAAACCGTGAATAAAAATAGTCATCAATTCTTATATATGATCTATATAACAATCCCTAACTCCAGAAAGTGACATTTGTGAAGAAAAGGAGATGTAGACTAACCAGCAAAACTCAAACTTGCAAGGTGGGGTGCATGTCATATGCATACAACCATTGTTTTTTTCAATTGGCCGCTTGCAGCTTGGACAAGGTTTTGAATTGGCCAATATCCTGAAATTCATGTGGGTAAATAATTCAGCAATGCTGGGAATATAAATCAGGCAGGATAATTGAATAACCCTGATCAAACAAGACCAAACAAAGTGATATTTCTTTTTTATTTTGATGAATAATTCATACAAGCGTTATACCTATTTATAAAAAAATAAAAATAAAAACATCATACGTGAAAAGACAATGAACCAAAAAGAAAGAAAGAGAGATACAGATAATAGAATGGAAGAAAATCATAGCAATAATAATAATCTCATTATATCTTTAATCAAATTAGACACAACCAAATATGAGTACAAGCCTCAATTGAAATGAGAGAAGAATATCTATATACAACATGGACAGCAAGACTTGGAGGGCTTCAAATTCCCAATGCTTTAAAATTGGCTGGTTACTAAACTAGAGAGATGAGCGGTCACAATTCCATGGTTTGACTATGGTTGAACCATGATCCGGCCGATTTTTAATATTTTAAATTATACAATTTACTAAAAATATAGTATTTACTAGATAAATAAATAAACAATAAAAAATACAATAGCAATTGTAAATACCTCTAAAAATATGGAGAAAAATCTATTTATTGACCCTCCTCTATACTATCAATTGTAATTTCTCCCCTAATGTAATAATCACAGCAATCTTAATTTATAAATTTATTATAAATAACACTTAAAGTGACAAAAATACCCTTCTCCCTTATTTTAACAACTTTGATCAAAATGTTATTTGCTCCTCTAATTTATTTTAAAATTTATTTTGGTCCCTTAACTATAAATAATTTTTCTAAAATCCCTTAACTTTTAAAAAATCATCATTTATATTCTAAATAATAGTTTAAATAGAACATACAAAAAAACTTTTAAATCCTAAATTCTAAAATTATAAACTCTAAATTCAAAAGTCAAAAATCATAAAACCTAACCCCACACCATAAACTCAAAAATCTAAAATTCTAATATTTAAATTCTTAAATCTAAATTCAAACTCAAAAATTATAAACCCAAAAGTTTAAAATTTTTAAATTCTAAATTGTAAAACCTAAATCATAAAACTTCAAATCTCAAACCTTAAACGACAAAATCCCAAACTTCAAACACCAAAACCATAAAACTCTTAACACTAAACTTTAAATTCAAAACTTCAAATATCAAATTTTAAAATTTCAAAACCCAACTCCCAATATTCTAAATTTTAAAACTCCAAACTTTAAAATATCAAATTTCAAATCCCAAATATAATTTCTAAATCCCAAACCTCAAAGCTTGAAACCTCAAAAATCCAAACCTAAAATCTCAATCCCAAAACCTCAAACACAAAACTTCCAAATCCAAAAATTGGAAATCTCAAATTGCAAAATACAAACTTCAAATTCTAAAACCTTGGACTCTAAGCCATAAACCTCCAAATTCCAAACCTCAACTCTAAATTTTAAAATCTCAAATCTTAAACAACAAAAACTAAAATCCTAAAGCTCAAACCCCACTTTAAACTCCAAATATCAAGACCTTAAAACTCTAAACCTTAAACAACAAAAACTAAAATGTTAAAACTCAAACTCCAAATTCTCAAACTACAAAAACCCAAACCCCAAATCCTCAAACTACAAAAACTCAAACCCTAAATCATAAACCTAAAAATCTAAAGCACCAAAAATACAAACATCAAACATCAAACATCAAATCCCAAAGTTTAAACTCCAACTCTAAACTCCAAACATTAAGACTCTAAAACTCCAAATCTCAAATTCTAAAAACTAAAGTCCTAAATCTCAAATCCAAAATCTAAAACCTTAAATTCCGAACTTCAAACAACAACAAAATTAACCTTAAATCTCAAATCTCAAACTCTAAACTACAAACTTTAAATCCTAAACCCCAAATCTCAACCCTCAAAACTTGAATCTTAACTTCAACTTTAAACACTAAAAACTAAGGATTTAGGATTTTGGGTTTCAAATTTAGAATTTTTGAGTTTATAATTTGATTTTTCTAGGCATGGAGGTATAAGGTTTTGGTGTTTAAAATTTGATGTTTGGCATTTTGGCATTTTTTATTTAGGACTTTCAAATTTGGATGTTTGGGGTTTAAGTTTTGCGATTTTATGATTTTTGTATTTAGGATTTAGGTTTTAAGGTATAGGGGTTTAGGGTCTTGACATTTGACATTTAAAATTTAGGAGTTGTAGTTTAGGGTTTGGGGCTTTAGGTTTTGGTGTTTGAGTAGGGGTCTTAATGATTAGGGTTTAGAGTTGGAGTTTAAGGGTTTGGAGTTTGAAGAATTAGAGTTTAGAGTTCAGAGTTTAAAATTTCAGAGTTTGAGATTTTGAGTTTAATGTTTTAGGGTTTAAAGTTTGGGGCTGTTATGTTTGGTGTTTTATTTTTTATTGTTAGTATTTTAGGGTTTTGATGTTTAGGGTTTAGAGTTAATATTTGGGATTTGAGATTTGAGGTCTGAAGTTTGGAGATTCAAAATTAAATGTTTAAAATTTAGAGTTTAGAATTATAGGGTTTGGCATTTTTGGGTTAAAGTTGGGGGTTTGGGGTTTGAGGTTTGAGGTTAGGGATTTTGAGATTTTAGATTTAGGATTTTAAGATTTAAAACTTTTGGAGTTTGAGGTTTAGGGTTTGAATATTGTATTTGTAACTTAGTTTGAGATTTTGAGAATTGGAGTTTTGGAGTTTGGAATATTGCGAGTTAGGATTTGAGATTTTAGAGTTTTGGGTTTAAGGTTTATAAGTTTGAAATTTGAGAATTTGGAGTTTAATATTTAGAGTTTTAAATTTGTGGTATTAGGATTTGGAGTTTGGTGTTAAGGGATTTTGACATTTAAGGTTTGGGTTTGCGATTTTATGATTTTGAGTTTAAAATTTATGGTTTAAGATTTTAGGATTTTAGGCTTTTCGATTTAAAATTTTTGGATTGGAGATTTAGGTTTAAAAATTTAGGATTTAGAGTTTAGGGTTTTAGAATTTTAGACTTTTGAGTTTATGGTTTATGGCTTTGGGTTTTATGATTTTTGACTTTTGAGTTTAGGGTTTATAATTTTATGGTTTATGATTTAATTTTTTTTTGTTTTATTTAAACTATGGTTTAAGATATAAATAATAATTTTTTTAAAGTTAAGGGATTTAAAAAATTATTTTTAAGGGACCAAAATGAAATTAAAAACAAATTAGGGGAGCAAATAACAATTTAGCCAAAATTATTAGAATAAAGGAAAGAATTATTTGTGTTACTTTGAGTGCTACTTGCAATAAGTTTATAAATTAGGGGAGGCATTGCAATGATTATTATATTAAAGGAAAGTTGCTATTGATAGTATAAATAAGAGTGGGTAAATACATTTTCACAAAAATATATACACACATAAATGCAGATAATATATTTTATTAATAAAATAATATAGTATCAAAATAACAAGTTTTAAAAAAATTGATGATATATTAAATGAATATAAGAGTAATGTATTTCATTATTATTACAAATTCAATATATATAAAAGTTTTCACCAGTTTAATCAATCTACCATATGATTTAGTGGTAGCATACTCTCTTGCTCAAATCCTAGTATTAACATTTTACAAAGAATTGTACTCTCCACTTGAGCAATGTGGGTGAAGCGGTATGGACAAACCTTCTCAGTCTACACCAGTCTAGTGTTGAACCAGTTTGTAGCTCCCCCAGATCTTAGAACCAAGGTTATCGAACACCCTACAAGCTTTTCTTGTACAAGATTATGTTTCAATTAGCATTGACCTTTATCATCTTTCTCTCTCTCTCTTGTTTATTTTTATTTATTTATTTTTGTCTAAAACAGCGTGGTCAGTCGACAAAATTTGATTAGTGTGGTTTCTTTTTAGTAGAAGTGAGCATAACTTGAACAAACCAATTGAACCCGTTTGAAACTGACAAAAAAATTACATTTCGAGTAGACTGAATCGAGTTGATGAGTTCAAATGGATGAAATTTTTTAAAAATTCGGATTTGTCAGTTCGAGTCGGGTTTAAGAATTTAAATTTGATTTAACCCGACCCGACCGAAATATTATATAAAAACTAATATAAAAATGATAACAATATAGTTGCTATACCATAGTCGCAAAGAATGGATGCAGTGGACACATAGAGCTGGGTTCAAATCCCAGTGACAACATTAGGTACTTTCCTTTTTTTTAATATACAAAAAAAAGACAAAACAACGTCGTTTTGTTGGCTTTATATATAAACACCAAACCCTAATCCCTCATTCAGCCTTGCATCTCTTTGGCCTCTTCATCACCATCAATCTCCCTCACCTCTCTGTGTTTCCCTTACCTCTTGTCTTTCATTGTCAATCTCCCTCGCCTCTCTGTGTCTCTTAGCTCGCGTCATTCCAGATGTCCAGCATCCCTCACCTCTTGGTCTTCTAGATATTTTTGGAAGACTAAAATTGGTAACTTCAATCCCATTGTCTCCATGGTAGAGTTCTTCTTTGGTGCTTTCTCATCTCCAACAGCAAAGCACGAATCTTTCTTATCTTCAATGGCCCACATCAACAACAAATCTGCAAATGTCGTTCTTCACCTTAAACTTTTGTCGTTTTGTTCATTTTTTTAAATACTATGTAAATCAATTTAAGGAGGATTTGAAGTTATTTTGTTGTTGTTTAAGTTATTCATCTTCTGTGTATTATAACAATTTTTCTAGATTTTGATCTTTTTCTGTAGGAGACATACAGAATTGTTCCAACTATCGGGAGATTAAACTCATGAGCCACACTATGACGTTATGGAAGAAGATCATTGAGTAAAGATTAAGATAAGAGACTCAAATTATAAAAAACCAATTTGATTTTATGTTAGAAAGGTCAACTATGGAAGCAATTTATTTACTATGGAGATTGATGGAAATGTATTAAAGCAGATAGAAAGATTTGCATATGGTTTTTATTGATCTGGAAAAGGCATATGATAGAGTGTTAAAAGAGATTCTATGGAAGGCTTTAGAAAAGAAAGGAGTACGTATTATGTATATTCGAACAATCAAAAACATGTACAACAAGATAATGACTTGCGTGAAAACACAAAATAGGGACACAAAAGATTTTTTCACAATTATTTGACTACATCAAGGGTCTTCTCTGAGTCCGTATCTTTTTAATTTGATTTTGGGCGCAGTTACTGAACATATATAAGAATTGAGGCCTCAATGTATGATTTTTGTAGATGATATAGTCTTAATTGGTGAGTCGAAAGAGGAAATAAATATGAAGTTAGAATCATGGAGACAAGTTTTAGAAACACATAATTTTCGTATAAGTAGAAATAAAACAGAATATATGGAATGTATTTTTAGTAACAGACGAACAAATACGAATGTAGACGTAAAACTTGAAGACTATATATTAAAACAAGTTACAAGTTTTAAATATCTTGAGTCCATTATACAAAATGACGACGAAGTAAAAGAGGACGTAAATCATAGGATTCAAGCTGGATGGATGAAATGGAGGAAAGTTTCGGGTGTCATTTGTGATAAAAAAGTGCAACTCAAAGTTAAAGGAAAATTCTACAGTACGACTATACGACTTGTTATATTATTATTAAATGTTGGGCAGTCAAAAAATAACATAAGGATAAACTAAACGTTACAGAGATGAGAATATTGCACTGGATGTGTGGACACACCAGAAGAGATATAGTTAGAAATGAGTGCATTAGAGAGAAGGTTGTGGTAGCACCTATTGTGGAGAAGATGATTGAATTTCGCTTAAGATAATTTGGTCATGTGTGGAGAAGGTTTGCAGAAGCCCTAATGAAAAGAGTAGATTAGATGGAGAATAGTCCAATTATTAGAGGTAGAGAGAGGCTAAAGAAAACAATAAGTGAAATTATTAAGAATGATTTAATAGTTAATAACTTATCTATTGATCCCGTTCATGATAGGCTTAGTTGTTGTTGTTGTTTGATCTTTTTTTGTAATTTGTATATATGAACTCTGAGCTTATGCTGCTATAGGGTTGGTGATGATTTGGTTTTGAACCTTTAGACACAAACCGCACAACTCGATTGAAATTTATATAAAATCGATTGAACTCGACTTAACTCGGATTACACGATTCCATGGTTGAATTCGGGTGAAGATGTGGTAATCTTATTACTGTTCGGTCGGGTTGAGTTTATACCTCAACCCGACCAAATTCGACCTGTGCTCACTCCTACTTCTTAGAGAGCACACCTCACATTCCTAGAGGGCCTTGCTAAGAGGAAGATGCTACTTTTTTTCTCTTTCTTCCTTTTATTTGTTGGTCTCTTCTTTTAGAAAAGTTTATTTCTCTCATTAGAATTTTTTTACTTTCTACAAGAAAAGGTTTTCCTCTTTTCTACAAGAGGTGGTGAAAATTCAAAGTTTTGCATTTCTTTATCCAGATTTACAATTTTACATTCATATATAAATAGAAAAAAATCAAATCTATAATTAAAGACTTATTTAAAAGAAGAAAATCAAAGAGACTTAACCCTCAAAGAGAAATGAAATGTGCGGTGTATCTCTTAAAATTGTTTTTTTTTTTTTTTTTTTTTTAGATATTGTATTGTTGTATATTTAAAATTTTGATATATAATATTTGGTAAACTATTATTTATAAGATGTGTTGTCTATAGTTATAAAATTTAATATTTTTATTTTATTTTTTTCAAAAGCTGCATAATTAAATTAGTTAAACTTAATTCACTTACTTTCATTTCTTCTGATTGTATATGATGTATTTTTTCAACCGTGATATTCCACTAATAAAAAAAAAATTGGGGACAAGCATAAGTTAATTCTTTTTTTTTCAAAGCATGATTTTTTCATAACAGGTGGGAATGACGTCAATCCAGCGCTCATTGCTTCCTTTTTTTGTGTGTGTGTGTGTTTTTTAACTAGTTTTTCTTTTTATTTTTCTTTTTTGACATTCGCTCATTGCTACTTATGCATATAACTGTTTGTAAAGTGCAAGCTTAATATCTAAAATTTTTTATGAGTTTCAAGCTTCTATACTTATTTTTTCAATGATACCAAATTATTCTATTTAAAAAAAATTATTCTCTTGATTTTGTATTTATTTAATTTTTTATTTTCCTTTATTTATCTCATTTTCACTTTTTTACTCTATAAAGCTAATTTTTTTAACAAATCAAACACAAAAAATGTGACTACCTTAACAAAAGCACCCTTATTTACAAATGTTACTAAATTTACAATAAATTGAATTTTTTTAATATCATTTATAGATAGAAATTATATTTTTTTTTGTAAAAATTGTGTCAGCTTTACTCAAATACATTTTTAAATTTGAACAAAAACTATATTTATATGGAATTAGACTTTATGCATGGGCTTAGGCTACCCAACCATTAAGAATAGGCCTAAGTTAGGTTAGGCTTAGGTTTAGGTCCAACACATAACAAAAACATTTATACTCATGCAAGCCCCTGAAAAATTCTCTCAAGGGTCTGGCTCTTTCAAATCTCGTGTCTTTGAGGGTCGGAGGGTCAGAGTTGGTCTTCATATAAGGTTTAGGGTTGGGAAATGTTACATTTTAGGTCTTTCTAGGTGTCTATATTTTCTCTATGCATAAATCTCCCAGAGATTTTGATCTTATCGAGGAGATACCTACTCTTGGAACTTTCACTTTATTAAAGATCTTTCTGTTAAAAGATATTCATGAACTGCATTCCCCGCTTCTGCTTAAATCCTTTTTTTTTTCCGTCTTTTATTTTGTACGAGAGTTTAGACCATTGATCCTTCTAGTGTGTATTCTTGTAAGTCCACTTTCATTTCCTTATTTACTCTTCAACTGGAAATTCTTTCTTTCATAGGAAACCTATTGGGAAATCAAAAGTATCTTCAAAAGTAAGTCATTTATGTAGACTGCGGCACTCAATAGTATTAATACTAATGACATGTAGTAGATTCACAGACCTTACACAGCCCCTTCCCCTAATATTGTTTTTAGGTGCATGTCTGATTCTTGAGGTATTGCTTATTTACTTTTACATTGCTGGGTTGCAATTTCCTTTCAAAAAAGCCGTTTAGGATCTTTGGTGAGTGAGCATTGGGTGTGGCCTCTCAATTTAGATCAATTTCTCTTGATTTGGTTCAAAGAATTTGGAAGAGAAAAAGATGCGAAGGCTTTACAGCATTGTGCTGTCTTTTTTATACAACTTTAGTCCATTGGTCCTAGCAGAATACACACATTTTCAGAGGCACTTCCTTGCCTCTAGATATTATATAGGACGTGTTTGTGGCCTCTCTCTGGTATTTTGCACATGGTTTTCTTAAGGGTGTGTTTCTGTCAAAAATGCAGATGCATTAAGCAATTTAGTCACATGTTTGAGACTCTGTATTTTTGTTTTGATTTTAAAATTTGGTTTTCTTTCTTTAGGAGGATATCTTATCCTTCTCTCTTGAATTGGTATCTTTCTAAAAAAAAAATTCTATGAATAATTAAAATGAAAAGGTATCTTAACCAAAGAGTGACAATCTCCTAATTTATTATTCTGTGCCCCCTTTCTAATATTCTTCATAAGAGTTTGGCTACAGCATAACTCAGGATGCTCAAGTGTAAATCTTTCTCTGAATATATCACGTTTCAGGTGCTATTTGTCTTCACCTTGACAAGTTTCTTTGAATATACCATGTACCTAGTGTTGGTAGGCTCCTTATTTTGTCCATTGCAGCCAAATCAACAGCAGACCATATTCTCAGTAACACAATCATGAATAATTGCAGTTAACTTTTTTTGTGACACCCTTTTTTAACTCTTACCATCCCCTGGTGTGACATATAGATCAATACAGATAACGAAAGAACTACCATACCAATTCATATTTTCAGATTCAGCACTATTCTTCAATATCCATTTGGCCACAGTATCACAATCAACAGGCCTATGCGCTTCTTCAGTGCACTGCAAGGTCAAATTGAAACATGAAGTGCCAAGGAAAAAATAGAACATGCATTTAACAACTTATACTAACCATTGGGACTTACATTCCAGCAAAATCCATATGAGCAGTGGCATGTAACATCATAGTTTCCACAACCAACAACAAAGTCAACAGCATAATCACAGCCAGGAGCAGGACACCATTTTGTCTAGAAAACATCCAATGAAATATCTATAGGTTAGAGACTAACAAAACTATTCATGGGCCTTCACATAACAGTTTAAACTTTTAAGTTGAAGTAAACTTGGTTGGGTGTTCGTCCATGTCTCTCCTATTTTCTTAATTAAAATTAAGTTTCACACAATATATAATGTATGTTAGATATTACAATAAAACTATTAATTGGCCTTCACTTAAGTTTAAACTTTTGAGTTCAAGTGGTCCTTTGACGTCAAATGCATTTAATAAACCAATATTTGATTTAATATTTTTGTTGCCAATTTAACTTTCTAATCTTATACAGAACTAAGATAACATTTTAAGACCACAGTAAATGACAAGCAGAATTATTGGGCAAACAACGGTTAAACATTTCCCAAAAGTACCATACTCCATTGCATCAAAGAGCTCCACAAATGGGTCTATTGAATATAAAAAGATACAAATGCAAGGATTATAAGATGTGGTGAAGCCATTTTAGACGACAACACAAAGTGAGAAGATGCATCAGAAGAAAGGGTGAAACAATTCATATAACCAAAGAGAGCAAGAGAAAAAGAACTGTCACAGAAGCCACAGACAATAGTCCAAATCATGTATCATATTCAACTATCATTACAAGAATATTTGTATGTAAAAAAGGATACCATAAATATACACATCACACGTATGTTTGTCTATTCCCGTATCAATGTGCAGGTACACATCTAAAATTAGGGGAAACTGCAATTATCCACCCTCATCTTTGCATCTAATTGCATTATCCACCCTGATTTTTTAAAGTTTGCAATGTCTCCCCCAATCTTTTGTTTGACTGCAAATTGCCCCCAGCTGTTATCTTTTCCGTTAATTTTGACTTTTTAAATGATTAAATTATGAAATTAACCTTTTTTTAAATTCTTCTTCACCCCCGTAATATTTTAATTACTCTTCTTTTTTCTTGCTTTACGAGAGAAAGCTGAATCTTCGCAGGGAGAGGTCACTGCATCGGGGTCTGCTGCAATGGTGGTTCACAGCGTCGGTCTTCTGGCTTCCTTCCGTGGTTCGCTGGGTGCTTCACTCGTAGGGGTACTGGGTGCCTGCACTGGTGCCTTCGCTGGGTGGGTGCTTGGGTGCGTCGTGGATGGTGGCTGATGTCTGGGTAACTACTGATTGGGTGGGTGCTTGGGTGTGTCGTGGATGGTGGCTAATGTCTGGGTAAATTGGCTGGGTAATTCTGAAGAAAGACGTTATTAGCTGAAGAAATATTTAATTTTGCTTCAGAAAATAAAAACCCATTTTCGTACTTTTACTTCTCAAAAGTGTTAACTTTGACGGAGATTTTATGCTGGAAGGGACATTGCAATCAAACAAAAGATTGGAGGGGACATTGCAAACTTTAAAAGATCAGGGTGGATAATGCAATTGGATGCAAAGATGAGGGTGGATAATTGCCGTTTCCCCCTAAAATTATGAATGATATTCATGTAAATTTGTGACAATTAAAAAAGCTAACGTCAAATTGACAAGTGAACAGGGGAAAAAAACTTAGGAACGTAAACCAACAAACAATTCATCAAATTTTCGACATGGAATTACCTTTCTGTTTTCCTCAATATAAGATCTAACAAAATAAGAAGAGTACTTCTCCTTCTCTTCATCAGAAGCCAATAAATTAATCATATCTTGACCAACAGCAACACAGCATGATGGATCAGGACATCGCAACAACAAACATCCAGGACCATCATTGATGGCTACTCTAATATAACCTAGAAAGATTTAAAAAGAAGAAAAGCATAAATCTGAAATGACTCAAGCTATTTTTTATAAACAGATTCAAACATAAAACAAAATTAGAGGAAAATTTTTTTTAAAAAAAAAAGTTCTAATTTTTCAAATTGAAAATGCAGAAATTCACAAGGAATATGAAAGATATAACGAACAATCATTTGTATGAAAATAGAAAATGGCTATTGCAAAACATCAGAGAATTCCACCCAATGAAAATTTGTATTAAAAATTAGAGAAAAATCCAATTAGGTTCCTATCAAGCATCACACCATATTCTTGGCACATGTGAGGCTCAATTTTTTTTAAGTTTACCCTTTGAATAACCACTTTGTATATAAGAACAACCACTCTTGCCAACGAGCTTATAGCTCACATGGCACCACTTCAGTGTTAAAGATTGAGGTGTTAAAGATTGAGGCTCAATTTTTTTTAAGTTTACCCTTTGAATAACCACTTTGTATATAAGAACAACCACTCTTGCCAACGAGCTTATAGCTCACATGGCACCACTTCAGTGTGAGCTCACATGGCACCACTTCAGTGTTAAAGATCAGAGAATTCCACCCAATGAAAATTTGTATTAAAAATTAGAGAAAAATCCAATTAGGTTCCTATCAAGCATCACACCATATTCTTGGCACATGTGAGGCTCAATTTTTTTTAAGTTTACCCTTTGAATAACCACTTTGTATATAAGAACAACCACTCTTGCCAACGAGCTTATAGCTCACATGGCACCACTTCAGTGTTAAAGATTGAGGTGTTAAAGATTGAGGCTCAATTTTTTTTAAGTTTACCCTTTGAATAACCACTTTGTATATAAGAACAACCACTCTTGCCAACGAGCTTATAGCTCACATGGCACCACTTCAGTGTGAGCTCACATGGCACCACTTCAGTGTTAAAGATCAGAGAATTCCACCCAATGAAAATTTGTATTAAAAATTAGAGAAAAATCCAATTAGGTTCCTATCAAGCATCACACCATATTCTTGGCACATGTGAGGCTCAATTTTTTTTAAGTTTACCCTTTGAATAACCACTTTGTATATAAGAACAACCACTCTTGCCAACGAGCTTATAGCTCACATGGCACCACTTCAGTGTTAAAGATTGAGGTGAGTTCAATGTAAGGGTTCAATCCTTACCCTAGCCCTTTTCCTCCACTCTTTACTTCACAGGCTTGAAGCCTCCTTTGTAACAAAAAAATAATAATAATAACCACTCTTGGAAAAACTATTAATCACTTATGAAGAGCAATTTTTCATTTAAAAATTAATTTACAATGTAATAATCACACTTAAAATTAACTTTTTAGTGGAGTAACACTTTAATATTCACAAATTTTACAAACATTTATATTTATAATGAAATAACCACTTAAAAAAATAATAGCAATAATTTTAAGAGTGATTATTATGTTATACTAAGTAATTATTCAAAGGGCATACTATGGAAAACATTGAGTCCAACAGATGACAGGTGCCTACCAGGAGGACGAGCACCTATTGATAGGATTCTAGAAATTAGAATAGGAATATCATAGTGCATTCAACTAAATTTAACACAATACAACGAGTCAAACACACTCTGGTTGGAAAAATTTATCAACTAGCACCAAGCATAAATTTCCTTACGAGAAAATAGTTCCCAGACCCACAATAATTAAGAAATAACAACACATACACCACTCCTCGCTCACACACTAACTTATATATATATTTCTCACCATACCCACTTGGATAACTACCCTAAGACATAAACTACCACACATAATTAAATAACTGACTACACATGCTAATATAATAGAATCCCATGTCTTCAGGTTTCCTTACGCTGCTTATTCCTCCTAGAGTAGACAAGCCATGTTTTGGGCTTGCTCTCCCCTTGATCCAACACTTGGCCAACCTCTAGGTTTTGGATTTGGGTTCTGACATTACCACTCTCTGCAGTGCAACCTTGTCCTCAAGGCTGAGATTAGAAAATTGAGTTCTAAGAGTGAAATCATCCTCCCAAGTGGTATCAAGCATACTTTTGTCCTTCCATTTAACTAACCATTAACAAACTACCTCCCTACCCTAAACAATGTCGCGACTAGTAAGCACGAATTCTAGCTCAACATAATCTTCTAAAACTACATCCATCCCACTAAACAATTCAGTCTGGACTTGATAGTCATCAATAGCCTTTTTTAATAGAGAGACATAAAAAATAGGATGGACTCGAGAGTGTTGGGGGGGAAGTTTATATGCAACCTCTCCATATTTAGCAATGATTTTGAAAGGTCCATAATACTGGGATGCTAATTTTTAATTGATCCTTCGAGAAACTATTTGTTGATGATGGGGTCTTAATTTAAGGAATACCAATTCTCCCACATGGAATTGTAGAGGTCGCCTACTTTCATCAACATGCCGCTTCATTTGTTCTTGAGCCTGAAATAGATTAAATTTTAGCTAGAGGACAGCTTCATCTCAATCAAATAATTCTCTTATCACGGCTTCAACTTTAATTTCATTCTTGAAGAATTGAATTAGGGTGGGAGGTTTTCTTCCATAAACCACTTCAAAAGGAGTTTTGCCAATGGAGATTTGAAAGGAAGTATTAAACTAGAATTCTACCCAAGGTATCTAATGAGCCCAACTTTTGGATTGTTCAAAAGCAAAACAACGTAGATAGCCTTCCAAACATCTATTCAACACTTTGATTTGGCCATCAATTTCAAGGTAGCAGGAAGAACTCATCTTAAGCATGGTACCCTACAGTCGAAAAAGTTCCTTCTAGAAGTTACTGATGAACAAAGGATCTTAGTCACTGATGATTAATTTAGGAATACCATGAAGCCGAATGATCTCTCTAGCAAACAACTCAGCTATGGTTTTGGTTGTATAGGGATGTTTTAGTAAAATAAAATGGCCATATTTTGATAGCTTATCCACCACTACAAAAAAAGTTTCATACCTTTTAGATCTAGGAAGACCAATGATGAAATTCAGAGAGATGTCAACCCATATAAGATCAAGGATTGGTAAAGGCTAAAGTAGCCCCCCTGGGTTGGTGGCAGCATACTAGTGTCTTTGGCAAACATCAAAAGAGTGTACAAATTCATGTACAGCTCCTTTCATGCCTATCCAATAAAGATTTCCTACCAACCTTCTATCAGTCTTTAGGAACCCAAAATACCCTCCTGAAGGAGAGAAATGAAATTCCTTTAGAAGTAATGGTATCGAAGGGGACATTGCAGAGATAACAAGTATGCTTTTATAGAAAAAAAACCCCTACTGTAGCTCAAAACCCAGATGAGAACCCTGGTTGTTGGTTGCTAGGGCCTTAAGTAGTATGAGATGCCTAAGTCTCACATCGGGTAGTATGGGATACTTGATAGAATATTTAAGTAGTTTGGTTCTCTCTCCTTAACGGCTAACTTTTAAGGGTGAGTTCCCCAAATTGCTCGAGTACCTATCATTGGTATAAGAACTGGTTGTCAGCGTCACAGAAATGGCTACCTACGGAGGGATTGGCCGATGGAAGGGTTGACCGGAAAGGCTGAGTGAAGCAACGCCGAGTGAAGCATCGTAGAGTGCAACAGCCGGGATATCAGGTCTCAGGAGCAGTGCTATGATAGGAACTTGAGTAGTATAAGATGCTTAAATCCCACATCGAGTAGTATGGAATGCTTGATGGAGTATTTAAGTGGTTTGGTTCTCCCCTTTTAAAGGCTAACTTTTAAAGGTGAGTTCCCCAAGTTGTTTGAATATCTATCATTGGTCAACTCAGTTTTAAGTTTATGTAATTGAGGGTTCCGATGAACCTCCTCAATAAGAGTCTCTCCATCCTCCCAAGTAGGATAAGACAGCAAAGCGTTGAAATTATTCTTTTCATGGAGTTTGGATAAAGAATCTGCAGCCTTATTCTCCAACCCAAGTTTGTAAATAACCTTAAATTTATAACCCAGTAACTTAGCTATCCAACATTGTTGTTCATTAGTGGTGATTCGTTATTGCAACAACTGCCTAAGACTTTTCTAATCAATGTATACAATAAAAGGTCTTCCCATAAGGTAGGGACGCCAATGCTGCACTAACAAAGTTAAAGCCATCAATTTCTTCTTATAGGATGACTTTGACAAAACTTTCTCAAACAAGGCCTTACTAAAATAAGCTATAGGCCTTTTTTCTTGCATTAAAATAGCTTCAATTCTCTTACTAAAAGCATCACTTTCTATCTCTAAGGGTTTGAAAGAGTAAGGGAGAGCTAAAATTGAGAGGTTGGTCAAAATTCTTTTCAATGCCATAAAAGACTCAAAAGAAGAAGGACCCCAGTCAAAGTTATCATTCTTAGTCAATTCTGTCAAAGGCTTAGTCACTTTACTATAATTTTTCACAAACTTCCAACAGTATCCTGTTAGATGCAGAAATCCCCGCAATCCCTTAACATTCTTAAGTATTAGTCAATTTAAAATGCATTAAATTTTAGCAAGACAACTGAAACACTTGGGTCAAAAATGATATGGCCTAGATAATCTACTGTAGTCTAACCAAAACTATATGTTTTTAAATTAGCTAAAAATTGATTGTTGAGAAGGACTTTCAACATCATGGAAAGATGAGATAGATATGAAGGCCAATCCACACTATATACCAAAATATCATCAAAGAAAATTAACACAAATTTTTGAAGAAATAGCCGAAATAAATCATTCATGGCTGCTTAAAACATAGCTGAGGCATTAGTGAGTCCAAATGGCATAACAAGGAACTCATAGTGCCCATTGTGAGTACGAAATGCAGTCTTTAAAATGTATTCATCTCTAACTCTAATTTGGTGATAACCTGATTTTAAATTTATTTTAGAAAAATAGATAATGCCAAATAACTCATCAAGCAATTCATCTACCACAGATATAGGATACTTATCCGGAATTGTAATCTTATTTAAGACTCTATAATCAACACACATTCTCCATAAAGAGACTTTCTTTTTAACAAACAAAACAAGGCTAGAGAAAGAATTTATACTAGGTCGAATCACTCCTGATTGTAGCATTTCTTTGACTTGCCTCTCAATTTCCTATTTTTGGTGGTGTGGATAATAATATGGCCATACACTAATAGGTCATTGTCCCTCTTGTAACACGATATCATGCTGTTGATTCCTCCTTGGTGGTAACTCAGACTTTTCCTTGAAAACCTCATAAAAATTTTCCATCAACTTGGACAATTCCTGTTGTTGTATGTACTCAACCTGGATGGTGTAGCCCCTTTCCCAACATTTTCAACCAAGAAATTCTCAATACCACATCTAATCCTCCCAACTCTAAAATACAGGCCTCGGTTGTAAATTCAAAATTTCTCAACTGTATGTGCAACCCCTTACCTTTGAGTAAAAGTTTTGTTTCCATCCCCTAATGTAATTCTCAGCTTCTTTGTACGTTGCACTTCCAATTCTAGAGCTACTGTTAAATGAGAGAAAATAAAACTATGACTAGTTCCAATATCAATTAGCACTACAATGTTAATTTCTAGTAACCCGCCCTTAATTTTTATAGTTCTATTCTCATTTTCCCCCATCGAATTCATGCCCAATAATCTCATGATTGTACACTCCAACTTTTCTCCTTCAAAATTTTTGGCCTCCAAACTCACTGCCTCCCCTTCTGGATATATTGTTTTATCTTCTCCTAACACTGAGAGCCCCAATTGCTTCTCCTTACAATGATAAAGGGGATGGAATTTTTCTCCACATTTAAAACATAGAGCCTTGGCTCTCCTCTCCATTAGTTCTAGGTATGTGATGGAATGAAGACTTCTGGGTTTGCCTATATTTGGCCTCCTCTCCCATGTGTTTTTTCTTGTTGTAGATTCGAAGGAGGAAGCAAGGTTGTTGTTTGGTGCAGACCCATTACTGCTTCCTTGATTCCTACTGGTAGCCCACCCAGACAGATTAGTATTTCGGCCCACTTGGTATGGATAACCCGAATCTTTAGGGACAAAATTGGGTCCTGGTTGAACCGATAACCACCAAGTCCACTACTATTTTGACCGTAACCTTCCCATTAACCGCCACTTTCCTCTAGGTTTCTAATCATGCTAGCCCTTTCCACGCAACTCCTCCTCCACATCCCTTGCCACACGCATAACCTGTGCATGCATTTGAGGATTTAGTGTTCGGACTCTTCTTCAAATGCTAGGCTGCAACCCACTCAAAAAATAACCCAAGTATTGCTCCTCAGGAAGACGTGATACTTGATAAGAAATTAATTCAAAAGCTTCAATATATTCTTTCACATCACCTTTTTGCCTTAAGATTTCCAATTCTTCAAATGGATTTTCATGTGTCCGCCCCCCATATCTAGCTATAAAGGCCCTCTTTAACTTTTCTCAGGTCAAATTATCTTTTGTTTCCTTAAAGAGATTGAATCAATAAATGGTGGAATCCTCCGTACTTACATGTGCTAATTTAACTTTGACTTTATCAGTAGTATTCTAGACCTCAAAGAAAATTTTAACCCTAGTAATCCATGCCACAGGATCTATCCTTTCAAATATGGGCAATTCTACTCTCTTAGCAGATAACTTGTATTTCTCTCCATAGTCTCCCCTGTTTCTAATGCTCTGGGTGGGGCATATTGAGTATCAAAGGAAGATGCTTCTCTAGGTGGTGCTGTTTCCCCTTTTTTTCCTAGTTGACTACTGATTTCTTGTAAAAAAATTCATGTTATTGAATTTCAATCATCATTCGTTGCATAATGGCTTTCAATTCTTCTAAATTACTCTCCTGCATAGCCACCCTTTCCTCCAAAATATCTACCATCTCTGACATCTTTGGCATTCCTCCCCAATTCAGAAATCTTCCATTCATATCCAACAGGTTAAACCAATGATAGGATTTCAAAAATTAGAATAGGAATATCACACTGCATTCAACTAAATTTAACAAAATACGAGTCAAACACACTCTGGTTGAAAAAACTTCTCAACCAACCCCAAGCTTAAGCTTCCTTCTAAGCAAATAGTTCCTAGACACAATAATCAAGAAATAACAACACATACGCCACCCCTACTCACACAATAACTTATATTTCTCACCTTACCCACTTGGATAACTACCCTAAGACATAAACTGCCACACATAATTAAATAATTGATTACACATGCTAATATAACAGGATCACATGTCTTCAGGTTTCCTTATGCTGCTTATTCCTCCTAGAGTAGACAAGCTATGTTTTGGGCTTGCTCTCCCAATGATCCAACACTTGCCCACTTGGCCAACCTTTAGGTTCTAGATTTGGGTCCTATCACCTATCACATGATATTTATAAAGATTTCTTTTATTTTTGGTAACAGATTAATAATTTCAAGAGGATATTTTCTAGGGGAATATTCAGAATTGATGTTGATCAAGTTTGGAGTAAAAAGAAGAGTTAGGCTCCCCATTTATTAATAGAAGAAAAAAAATGCAGTGGATAAACAACCAAGAATCTTGTTAGAAGTCTTAGAATAAGTTTGAGGGATAGGTCAAAATAAGTGTGTTAGTCACTAATGGATTGAGCTTGTACTAATTGTACTATATATGTACTTGACCTAATTTATAATTATAAATAGACACTTGAGGGTTTGGCTAAACAAGTCAATAATCTCATTTAACTTTTCTACATGGTATCAAAGTTAAGTTTGAAAGAAGAGTAGCCTTCCAATAGTTTACTATTCTTAGGGCCAGAGTTCCAACCACTCCTTTGAACAAAATCCAACCTCCCTTTTCTTCATAATAGATTTGGTGTCTTTCTCTAACTATTTTTCAACAATTAATACAATTATTGGTGACTGAAAAAATTTTAAGCAACTGATATATGAATATCTGTACAGTTCTAGTTTTGTTTATGTTTGCTATACAAGGTTTACTGTTGATATTTTGGTTACATTTTTATTTGTGGTGTGTGACTGAGGATTTTACAATATTTTGGCTTTTAGTGGTTCTGTTTCTTATTGAAGTTTTTGAATTTTTATCTAAGTCTTAGCATATTGAAACTCTAGCATACTAGAGTTATGTGATTAGATGCTCAATGAGCAACCTAAGTTATGGGGAACGACTAGGAGAAGGTCAAGGGGACTACTCAGAAGAAGTAGGTCAAAGATTTTTGAGAGTTGTGTCATGTGTCAAACAATGTGGCCAAAGAGAGCAAGTGGGAGAATGTCGAAGGTGCTACTCAAGGGAAGTAGGTCAAAGGATCTAGGAACTATTTGTCTATTAAAGACATCGAGTAAGAGATAGTGGCTCAAGTTCTTGAATCAATATTTTGTCTAGGTTTTTGTTTTTTAATTGGATTTTATTTGCAACAAATTGAAGTTTGTATAATTTTAGCTTGGGGGGTGTTAGAAGTATTAGACTAAGGTTGAGGACTAGGTTAAAATAAGTTTGTTAGTAAGTGGTAATGTAATGTATATGTACTTGACTTAATTTATAATTATAAATAGACACATAAGAGCCTAACTAAGTAAGTCAATAATTTCATTTAGCCTATCTACAAATCCAAAACAACTTCATTATCAACCAGCAACTAAAAGCCACCTCCCACAAGCACTCTGATCAAATAATGATATCCTCCAAAGAAACAGTCAACTTATTTACTAAGCAAATGTGCCACTGCAATCAAAATCTAGGAGAATTCAAACTAAAAAGTACTTATTTTAAGGAAATAACAACATTTTGAGAGTTCATCATATAAACCTAAATGTGATTAATAAAAGAAATGGAGTATGAAAAACCTTTATAAAGGAGGCTTGTGTTACATCTATTTATAGGAGTCAAGGTTGTCTAGCTAAAAAAGGAAGAGAGATAGCCTAATAATTAGCTCAATTCTAACACCCCTTCAAGCTAGAGAAAATATAAATCATAAGTATCAACCTTACAAATGTAGTGATGCGACCCATGAGATTGACAGCACTGTTAAGAGTGGGAAAAGTGACTAGAGTGACACAAAACCCAAGAAAAGTGCTACTGACAAACCAAGCTCTTTAGTATAGGCAACTATTTGTTACTGACCAACCAACCAAAGATGAGCACCCAACTCACCTACCATGATTTTCTTTGCCAAAAAATTGTTACGCAATTCGGCATCCCAGACAAGGCATAGTTTACTCCAAAATGGATGTGGAATGCCACTTTGTACTCTTTAAGTCTGCAACTCACTCTATTCCCTGCAAATTTGGCTCTCAAGGATATGTCTCTTTCAAACTCTTAGTCTAGTGGTTCTTGTATCAAATTTCAAGAGGACATTTGGCTTTGGATAGGAGATATTCCTTTTCTATAGGGCTTCCCTCACCCTTATTGCCTTTATTCTCTAAATCAACCACCCATCCAAATTTTTTATATTACTCAAGATACCAATGTTTCTAGGAACCTTCATTTCCTCAGCAACTTGAATTATAGAAAAACTTCTTTATAATCCCTATTGCTCCTGCTAGATTCTTTTCATCTATCTCCTAACGTGGATAAAAGAGTTGGACTTTTGCTACTTCTTATGAGTATTCATGTAAATCCTTTTTTTTGTTCCCTCACCAGTTACCAAGAGAAAAGTTTTTTCCTTGATAAACCCCTTTGGAAATCCAAAATGGTTCAAGTCTTTCATATGGACAGTGGTAACTTAACAAGATCAATACCATTGACTTGTTGCAAATTCAAAGACCCTAATAATCTCTCTCTCCTTATATGTGTGTTGTGCAGTTCAAACTCTAAACCGGCTGATCATTTATTTTTAGGTTACCTTACAGCCACATCCATATGAAGAAAATTATTAGCTTTTAGATTAATTCTAGGTCTGCACTCTCAATATGGAACAGTTTTTTGGTAGTCAGCTTCCAAGATTTTGGTAAAACTACATAAGGAAATTATTTATGACAGTGCACTATTTATATTGTTTTTGATGTATTTGGATAGAGCAAAATGCTCATATCTTCAAGAGTTCTTCTAAGCCCTTAGATATGATTTAAGACAAGATTGTTACTATGGCCTATTGGTGTTAGCTTGGCACATTGAGAGCTCGATTGTATAGCTCAGGAAGTTTGTCTTTTCAATGTATTTTCTTTGTGTCATTGCAAAAAAGGATGTTTCATCCTCCTCTGTTATTGTACTCTTTCTTTCTTCTTAAAACAAAATACATATAAACACAAAATTTTATGCAACATACAAAACAGAAAGCACACATTTAATGGTTATTCTTTAGAGGAATAATATATTTAATTAAAACAAACAGAAAGGAATATCTAAACTAATAGTACACAAAGTAACCCCAAAAGGGGGGATCAACATAGGAGAAAGAGGAATGTTTCAAATCCAGTATAATAATGATATTAGTATTACTAAAGAGAATTAAACATTCTTCTTTCTTCTATCAAAAGATATCAACAAGATCAGCAATTCATCTCAGCAATGAAACTCTTCCATTGAAACAAACAACTTCGTGGGCAAGACCCAAGTTACCAAACTAAGTACAGTTGAAAGAGTAATCACCAAAATCCACTACTAAGGATGTTACCCCTAATGTATACAAGTAAGGTTATTGCTGGTCCTCCTAAACAAAACGGTATAAATTTTGGTAAAATATGTTAGTTATCTTGGACCAGTGCATTCCATTAAATGTTTGGATTAACCAGTGCATTGCACAAATTACTTCCCACAAAAAATTTTAAAATTAAAAAAAAGAAGAGTTTAAAATTAAAACAATTAGATAGAAAGACGTGATTTCCTCCTCAACAAAGACAATAATAAAAAAAAGAACAAAAACAAAAACATCAATGCAATAAAGCTATTCAATACTATGCTTATCTACCGGAAGAATCACTTAAGAAAACCATTGACAGAGTTTGAACCAATTTTCATCATTTCATTCTATTGTACAAGCGTGCATTTAATTGGAAAATGAAGGACATGGATAATGATGCTTCAAAAATATTGATTAGAAGATAATGATAACTGGCAACAAAGAGGAAAATGACATGAATGCCACTTTAGGGGAAGAAGCAAAAATGCCATGTACAAAAGGCTCACATTGCCTACGAATGCAAAGAGGCAGAAAGGTTCCATTTTCTTAGCACAATGGCACGCCACAAATGCACTTGAACAACAAACCTGACCAGCATGAGCTACAAAAAGGATGGCCACAACCAGCATCTAGTATCTCATTTCCGGAATAGGTATCAAAACAGACAGCACATTTCAGCTGCCAATATAAAAATAACTTTTAGAGAAAGCTCAATTTTACTTATATTTTTATGCATGTAGGTTTCTCCATGAAGAGCATCCTCATGGATTCATATTGGGCATGCACAGCTTCCATATATGTAATGCTTACCTCACTATCATTTGTATCTTCCACACCAGGTTTATCCAACAAACCCACAGCACTACGAACCTTTTCTTCATCTGCAAACCATTCTTCATGTATTTTACCAACATTCCTGTCAGTAAATGAAGTAACAACCTTCAGGTCACGATAGTAACAGAATTATGAAATATTGAAATTTTCTACAAAATATAATCCTTTACAAGTTAATTTTATTTCACATTCAAGCAGACATACAATGCTAATATCAGTAATATGAAGCGAAATATTTATATGTGCATTTTATCAAACAGATTGCAACAGAATATGGAAACTTGCTGTCCTGATCAGAGACCAGACCAATTATAGTGGCGAAGCAGGATACTGGCTGCATAAGTCGGAATAGAAAGCACAGATGATATCTTCGTAACATCTTCTTCTTGACGTTGACGAATGTCGTTTACGCTCAAGACAGTATAGTTTTGCTGGACAAGCAAACGACAATTCTTAGTTTTTAAGAAGACAAATATGCTAATAAAATAAGGGCACCAAAGTATGTTTGGGGGAGAAAGGAAAGGAAAGAATTAATGAAAGAAAAAGACAAAAGATTAAATGATAATAAATAAAATTTTAAAAATAATTAAATAATTATAATATATTTTTGTAAATTTATTTTTTATCGAATTAATTGATTAAAATAAATTTCTTTATTAGCATACAAATTCAAACAATAATAAGAGAATATTTGATAATTGATTTATTTTTAAAATTTTTAAATTGTAAGACTTTAATATATAAATAGCGGAAGATTCTGAAGAGAGAAAATAAATAAATTCACAAAAGATCCCTCTCAGTGCAAGCATACAATATATTTGGCAGTTGAGAGAAAATAAATAAATAAATAAATAAATAAAAAAGAAAATGACAAAAAAGAGAGATAGTATACAGAAAATAAATAAAATTCTCACAATATAAATTAATATTTTTTTGGACCAAAAAAAACCATTAACATTACTATGTATTGCTAGAATGTTATACAGGAATGACACATTTTTACGTTTGGTGAATATATGTATATGTGTGTGTGTGTAGAGAGAGAGAGAGAGAGAGAGAGAATTGATGAATTTAGATACTGAGTAATTATAACTTAAGCCATAACAACATCAAGTCACATAAACAATTATCTTACTATCCTTAATCTTTTTGGATATTATTATGTATTAAGGTATAAAACTTATAGTATTCTATTTGGTATAATAATTAATAGCTTATAATGTTTTAGATGAAGGTACAACCATATACTTTAGGGTATGTTAAATTGAGGAGAATGGAGGAAAAAAAGAGAGAATATTTAATTAAGACTTTTTTCTTATATTGAGTTTTTTTTTCCTTTTTTTAATTTAAACAGAGAAGGAGATAAATTATGATAGTTTACCTAGGCTCCAAAATCTCCATGGTTCATATTTCTAAATTTTTAAATTTTGAACATTTTAAAAAATTAATTATTAAGTTATTTATTAATTTTAAAAATTACATATGAATAAATTAAATTCATACAATTAATAATTTTGATAAATTTGTAAATATTATTACAGTTAATTGTTTTTATTTACTCTTTTATTTATTACTTTTAAAAATATTGTCATTTAATCATTCTTTTCTTTTTCTCTTAACTTCAACATATATTTATATAAAGATAAAAGAGTAAATTACTTTATTCTCTTTTTAATAATGCACTTATTACACATTATTTTTTTATTTTAAAAATATATACAAACTTATCTTAAAATTAAAATTATAGAATAAAAAAAAATTATTTCTCTTTATTAATGCGATTATTATACAATTTTTCTTTTATTATAACAAATACATACACAAATTTTTTTTAAAATAAAAAAATATGTTACAACTTAATCTAAATGTCTCTTAAACCTTTTAAGAAAGAGAATTAAATAATAAAAAAATAGCTTCCTTGTAAATTTTCTTTTTAATACATTATCTTCTAATATCAATTATTATTTTTCAAAATGATTGTAAAATAGTTTGGGCTACCAGAATATAAATTTTATTTGCTTAGAAACTTGATTGAAAATTGAAACAAAAATATAAAAAAATTGATAAATTGATCTTTTATTTATTTGTTTTTATCTATTTCTCTTTCATAAAAGCTATTTAAAATATTTAAATTAAATTATAATATTTTTTATATTTAACAAATATTTATATATATTTTCATAATAGATTTATATACATTTTCATAATAGAAGGAAAGACTATATAATAAGAACATTAATTAAAAAAAGAAGAGTGTTTTATTCTTACTTTTAAGATATATTTGTTTATATTTTTTTAATAAAAAAGAAAGTAGTGTAATAAACACATTAATCAAGAGAGGATAAAGTATTGCTCCTATTTTTTTTAAAAAAAAATTATGTATATTTTTATAATAAAAAATTGTATAATAAAAATATTAATTAAAAAAAGAGTAATTTAATAAAAATAAAAATATCACTATACCGTACCAAACCAACCCAACCCCACGTCTAGATGAAACAAACATCAGCACTAGCAGAATAAATGGAGAGAGATTCTTCCATACGATCCAAAAATAACTTCACCAAGGGCCAGAGGAATAAAACTTAACACATTTCACGAAAATACTGAAATTTCCCTTACTACTTGCGGCGTGGTTAAAGCTATTTTTTTTTTTTTTGGTACAAAGTTAAAGCTAATTTTAGAGTTTTAACACATGCACGTTTCTATCTGATGCACGATTTTATGGGCCACTATTTCCAGCTACACCTAACCTGCGTCGGGTAATTTATCTCATCAAGCATGATCTAACAAATGAAATATATATATAAAATTTTTTTTACTGAATTTAAACTTTTTGACTCCGACCAATGTTATATATATATATAACTTTTTTATTTTATAAAATAAATAAGGGCTTAACCAATTTTAAACCGATCTTACTTTTTCAATTTTTTTCTTTGAAAAATTCGGCCGGAGTTCGAACTGACTAGAAGTAATGGCTAAGACTTACATTAGATTTATTAGCTCTTGTTCCCAGAATTTGCTAATTTTAAAAGGGTTGAACTAAGAAATTTCTCTGTAACTTCTGTTTTGTTAAAAAAAAAAAAAAAACACCCGGACGCATTACGTTTCCAATGTTCTAAACTTCGTTTTCAATAACAACCAAACAAGTTTCAGATTTCAGATTAAAAAATAATAATAATATTTATAAACAAGTGGAGAGGACAGAAGAACCAACCATGGGGTGCCGATTCCAGGCAGTGTTTTCCTCAGGACCATAGGAATCGTTGTCGATGAAGTCGAAATCTGCCGCGTCGCTATTGTCACTGTACAAGGCCGTGTCCTCCTCCTCCTCGCCGCTGTAAAAGTCATCCTCAAATTCCATTTTTATGTATCAAGCGCCACCACCGGTGGTTTCTTATTTTCTTTTAAAGCGTGCGGAGAGTCGGAGGAGGAATTGCTTGTAGGATAATGCAGAGACAGGGATGAGATGATGTAGAGAGGGAGTTTTGATATATGCTAATGAATCATCTTCGTGCACCACACTTGTAGGAGTACCATGAAACTGAAACCAATAGTTAATTCAACCAGGGCAATTACCAAAAAAGATATCAAACCCACCGTTGATTGATTGGTGAAAAAAAAAAATGTCGCCATTAATCAGGACAAAAAGAGAAAATGCTTAAATAACAGTAGAACACATTTTTGTTTTTTCTTTTATTTTTATTTTTTAAAAAAAATTGAGTTAAAAAAGTAGAGGGTGAAGGAAGTTACTCATTGTCAGACACAATAATATTTACAAATTATCTATTATATTATATATAAAAATTAAATTTAAAACACAATCTTTGTACTTTAATAGAACATTGTTTTTTTATACGAACCTACCGAACTAAATAAACAAACAAGTTTCTTGTTTATTGTCGGAGCAATATTTATAACAGATTTTAATCAATAATAAATTACTGAGTAAAGTATTCTTTTGATGATTGAAATTTCACTCTAAACTCAATTTAATTTCTAATTTTTTTAGTTAAATTTATTCTTAAAATTTCAAAAATATTACTTTTTTATTTTTAGAACTAGCCTGGTCAAATTTATTGACAGAAAATACCTACATGGGATTTCTATATGCCTACCTGGCATCCCAGTGAGCCACGTGGAATTTACTCCCCATATTTTCTGTTCTTTATTTCTCTCTCTTCTTCTCATCGTGCACAAGCACCCGCCACGCCGAAACACAGTTACCACCATCATCAATTAAAACTAGATGATTAGAGCTAGAGCATTCACAGTGGATATATGCTTGTCTAAGGTTCCTAATAGTGAATGCTGCTTCTTCTCCTCCGTTTCAAAACCCCAATTTACAAATAATTTAATTGCATTAAGCAATCCATATAGATGCATGCTTAATGGGGAAAATGCATTTCACTCCCCCAATGTATTAATACCATTGCACTTTATCCTATTTTCTTTCAATTTCAACTATGTCCCCACTTATTGTTTTCTTTCAACTTATTCTCCACCACTTATTTTAACTGTTAAATCTAACTCTCTAAGGGATAAAATATTGAAACTGTCCCTATTTAAAAAAAGAATAGTTTTCTTTAAAAAAAATAATGATTACCCTTTTAGAAAAAAGAAATTAAGAAATCATATTTTTCTTTAAAAAAATCAATTACATAAATTTTAAATGAAATTTCTTTTTCTGTCTTCATCTACGAGTGCATTTGTGTTTCCCTTCCTCTTCGAAGCTCCACCTACCATCGATAAGTGACTCCACCTTGAGCAGTGTGCTGTGCGTTAGCTGACGTCACTGTGAGCATTCCAATAGCATTTGACAGCTGCCATTTTTCCCCCAAACTTCCACTACTCCACAAGTTCCTCTTGAACCCAGCATCCACGGGTTTGGCCACCATAAAAGGAGCCACCATAAACAACCCAATGCAAATAGGTCACCTGCGAAGACACCTCATTCGTGAGCACCTCCTTCTCGAAGACACCCTCTAATTGAGCCATTATTGGACTCTCAAGTCAAAGGTAAATGTTTTCTTCTTGTGATGCATTTTAAAATTTCTGCCAAAATTTTATTTATCCTAGTACAATTTCTCTCTTGGTTATTCTACTGTTTCAACTTGAAAGATAAAAAGGGTGGAAGAGGACTTAAAATGATTCACAAGAAAAAATGCTAGAAGAGTTGAGATTCTGAATTATGCTATCTGTAACATTCCTAAAATTTAATAATTTTTATTTATGTATGGATTAATAAAAAAAATAAAGGAGTAGGAATGTAATTGAAATATTTTAAGGATAAAAATGAAAACTTGTTAATATTTTTAGAGTTAAATTGTAATTTCCTAAAAGTTTAAGGGTCAAAGTGTAAATAATGAAATTTGGAAGGACTTTCTCCAACAATTAGCAAATTATTATTTGGTTTCTCCATCATTTTTTTTAAATCTTCTATAGGTTTATCGAGAGATTACTATTCATTCATCTCTTTCATTTTTTTCTCTCTAGATCTGAAGTACTTTCGAACATCCGATTTCAAAACTAAGGGTACCACTGGATTCAAGATGAAGAGTACTACGATATTGGCAGAATGATTTTTTAAATCAGCCGCAGAATCGCAATAAATCGAAAGTAGGAAGTCTTAGAAAAATATAACGCCGTAGTTGGATTTAGGATATAGATAAACCTTAGGATATAGATAAACCTTAGGATATGAAAATTTTCAGCCATATGACAACTTTTTTGTCTGTTGTGAACAATAAATACGGCCGACATGAATAGTAATTTCCAACGGTGAATAGTCTCCTATCAATTGACCAGTGTTGACCAAACTCCTAGAGGTCAAATTTCGCAATTTCGGAGTCATTTTCTAAATTTTTGGACCTTTTAAACTCGTTGTTTAGGTCCATTTGATTAGATTTGACTTAAAAATATATATTTGAAACTGTTCAACCTGGAGCCTTGATCTTGTGAATAGATAATTCTTTCTATGACTTACCCTATGCTATTCTTGAATTTAAAATGTATAATTGGTTCTGTTTATAAATTATTTATACTATTATAAGTTTCTGAAATGTATTAAAATATTTGTTTTATTTACTAATTGGCACATAGTTTAAGAAGAGTATAATTTTGCAAATAGATTTTGAAACTCATTGAATATGTGGTTCTAAATGTATTTATCATTATTTGGTAAAGTGAATATTATGTGTACGAAGCATTGATCTGTAAAGTTATAAAGTTGCTGATTATGATTGAATGACAAGTGTAAAGCTCATGGTGAGTTGTTTAATAATTATACATTCCATTTGATAAATATGCATATATGTGTGTGTGTGTGGATGAATATCGACAGGTTATATGGCTTGAGATGGTATCGAATAGGGGATGCCCTATTAGTTTGAGTGAGTTAAGGGATGGCCACTTCAACCGGATGACAGTGGTAATGTGAGGAGGTAGATGGGTGATGAACTCACATTCCCTAATCACTTATTGTGACTGTAATCGATTAGTCACTATGCATATAGTAAATGAGTGAATTGAGTGTATTGAGAGCTGTAACATGCTTAAGCATTATGTAAAAAGAATGGATTTTCAATGTATATATAGTATGTTAATTATGCATTAACGAAATGTATGACTTTATCTCAAAAACTTAATATTTTACTGTAACTTATACAGCTAAACATAACATCATCCCTTGCTGTGTGCTTGAAAATATTTGATGGTTCTAATATGGGTTCCTCCTAATGTTTTCATGTAAAATATTTTAATACATAACAACATTTATTTAATGATCATATCATGCTGAATATGATTTTGGATATCTGAATATCATTGGATTTGAGATTATTTGAAATACAGGTTTCATATAAATGTACTTCTGAACTATATTTTCTATGTGATAAATTTTAAAATATGAGTACATCCATATGCTGACCTAAGAGGTCATAGGAGGTATTATCTACTCACTGAATTGTCAAATTCACTACACGATATTTCCACATTTTTCATATAAGAATACAAAGTCTGATTCTGCAGAAAGATGATCAGTTAAGTGACATATTTTCTGAGTGAGTCTACATTACTTCCAAGGCTCACAGTTTTTGAATTATACTGTGTTTGTATTTTAGAGTGTGCTCTGAACGCTACAGGCAGAATTCCTGCTTCTGTTGTTACTTTGACATTTATAACTTAATATGTATTATGTGTATACATGAGAGAATCTATATGTATCTCTTTCTATAACAAAAAAATAGTGCTATGCATGTTATGATAAATATCTGATTGCGGAAAAAAAATTGTTTGTTTCACGTGCCTGTAAGTTGGGGGCATTACACTATCTTGAGTAAAAGAAACACGAACTGAATCAAGTAAAGTGAAAGACATTAGAACTCAATGCCTTTTTTATTATTTAGGAATTTTTAATGGATTTTTTTTCCAAATCTAAGAAATCTTCTTACTATATATAATTATTCTCCTAAATTTCTTAAAAACTCTATTGAATATTAAATCATTAGATTATTTTTGAATGCAGAATAGGTGAAAAGGAGAATTTTTGAATGTTTGATGTTTATGATTGCATTAATTGAGTAATATGGATTTAATTTGAACTTTCCTATCTTGAGTAAAAGAAACATGAATTGAAGTAAAAGGGAAAGGCGTTGGCACTCATTGCCTTTTGTATTATTTAGGAATTTTTTATGGATTTTTTTTCCAAATTTAAGAAATGGTCCTACTATTTACAATTATTCTTTTAAATTAGACCAACTACCAAAAGACTCACCACGAACAACTCACCGCAAGGATTCTCTTTGTGAAGACACGCTCTGATTAGGCTGTGACTTTTCTTTCATCTTGTAGATTCTATTTGTGGTCCCAGCAATATAATTTTATGGTTCCAGCTTTGATCTCTTTTTTGGTGTCTATATATTCCATGTGCATTGTAAAGTTGCAATAAAAACTGTAGTGAAGTTAAAGTGCATCTTTTAATAGCATCTTTCTATTGATTATTATTTTAATCAGTTTGTGATTTTTGAGAACTTCAATTTCTAGTTAGTTATATCATAGTATTTGTTATATTTATATGGATTGTTACATTGCTTAAAAGATATATAATTGGATTATGTTTCATTCATTAAGGAATAAGATACAACTTTGGATTAAATTACTTTTTACTACAAAATATTATAAACTTGTGTAGGAAGTATGTAGCATATTTATACATGTAACATATTGAATGTAATTTTCATGTGAAAAAATTGTAGCAAAATTCATATAAAAGAATTGTAATCCTATAAATAGCGTTGGAGCTTTAACTTTCAAAGAATTTTACAAAGAAAATAAAAAAAACAATTAGGAAAGAAAGTAGTGGTCATATTATGAATAGAATATAACTGTGTTAGTAAATTAGAAATTATTGATAACAAATAATGATAACATACCAATGGACCTACTCTATTAACTTCTTTATGTACTCACGAATTAAAAAAAAATTATGCATGGTCAAAGAATACACATGTAAATTTTATTGTTCACTATGGTGGTACACTACATAAGGTGTTGGAAGATACCACTTATATAGGAGGTAGTGTAGCAACTATAGACCTTATGGACGTGGATGTGGTGTCATACTTCAAGCTTATGCACGAGTTACGACCATTCATGTTGAAACCAAATGTATATGTTCACTACCTTGTCCCGAATCAAACTTGAATATATGGCTTGTGCTATACGATATTTATAAGTCAGATATTGAGGTTACAATATATTTGATAGATATGATGAGTGACTTGTATAGTATGTCAATGGAAGAAGATGATGACAACGATAGTGACTATGTAAGTATGAAGATAGTAGCAACATTGAGAATGACCCCTATTGGAAAAATGTGGTAACTAGTGATGAAGAGATTTATGACTTGCCAGGTAAATTAATTATCTAACTATATTGACTTAACTTTAAGTATGTTGGTAAATTCTATGTAATATTTGGCTACATGGGTAGTTTTATAAAAATAATACTTAATTTGTATTTTGTAAGTGAAGAGCCGATTAAAGCAAATTCTCAGAAGAGAATAAGTTTGGTGGAAAGACAACTAACGATGATAAAAATTGTATCTACCAATTATTTAGAGACTGATGCCTAATCAGAATATGCACCCTCTGATGAGTTAATATCTCCACTAGTGAGCAGTGATAAAGATTGTACCACATCAAAGTAGGATGAGTTCAAGCCTGATAAGAACATGGATAATATAGTCTTCAATGTAGGTCAAAAGTTTCCTAATATGACTATTTTTAAAACTACAACCCGCGAATGGAATATCCAACAAGGAAAAGACTTGAAATGAAAGAAAAATGATCCAAATAAATTGATAGTTAAGTGTGTAAAGAATTATGGTTTTAGAATATATAGGATCAAATTAAAAGGCGAAAGTACATTTCATATTAGAACCTATATCTGAAGCACTATTATTCTAAAGTTTATAAAAATAGACAAATCACCTAAAGTTACTTGGCAAATAAATATATAGAGAAATTGAGAAGAAACCCAGATTGAAAAGTTTCCAATATGATAACAGAGATGACAGCTAATATAAAGACAGATATGTCATTACACCAAGTTTATAAAGCAAAGAAGAATGCCTTAAGGGTCATCTATAGAGAGTGGAGTCATCAGTATAAGAGGCTGTATGACTATGCTTAGACTCTCCTTGACCATAATCCAAGAAATATAGTAAAGGTGCACGTTGCCAACTATTGGTGTTTTAATTAAAACTCGTAAACACATGAATCTATTAGAGTATAGATTTAGTAGTATGTAAGGTCGATCCCACGAAGATTTTCAATTGAGAGAAAATTTAATTTAAACCCAAAATAAATATTTCTAACATAGTTGTCAAAATGTTTGTTTTGTGAGAAGAGTACTGAACAGAGTATGTAAAGAACTAAAATACTAAAATTAAATAGGAATGTATTCAAAGTAAGAAACATGCTAAGGTTAGGGGATCTACTCTTGGTATATCAAATAAAAATAATTTTTAACTCTTTTATTACTCAAATGGAATCTTTATATAAATGAAGTTCAATTCGAAAAATATGTTACATTAAACTTGCTTTGGTTTACAGATAAAATGTATTTGCCTTCTTTTTATTGCATTAATAATAAATAACTCTTGTAAAATAGATGCAAGTATATGCTGTGCCAATCATTATATTGTCTACAATAAATCAAGAATTATTCAAGTATTTATTGTGCCAAATATTGTCTATAATGTATTAAGATTTGTACTTTATAAAATTAAAAATGAAAAGATATAAAAGAAAGAAAAACATAACAACAAATAGGTGATAGAATCAATAATAATAATATAAAGTTTGCAATAAAACCAGCTATTAAAAAATAAAATAACAAAAAAATAATAGAGAGGCAACAAAGCCATCCTCTAAAAAAATAACAAAAAAATAAATAATAGAGGAGCAAAAAATAAATAACAAAGGGACGATAAAGCCATTTTCTAAGAAAGAAAATAAATAATATAGGGACAATAAAACCATCATCTAAGAAAGAAAATAACAAGAAAATAAATAACAGAGGGGTGATAAAGCCATCATCTAAGAAAGAAAATAACAAAAAAATATAACAGATGGGCAACAAAGTTATCCTCTAAGAAAGAAATAGCAAAAAAATAATAATAGAGAGGCGACATAGCCATCCCCTCAGAAGGAAAATAACAACAGATGGGCGAAAAAATCATCCTCTAAGAAAAAAATAAAAAGAAAAAAAATAATAATAGAGAGGTGGCATAGCGGTCCCCTCAAAAGAAAAATAACAACAGAGGGGCGACAAAGTCATCTTCTAAGAAAGAATTAACATAAGAAACTAAATAAGAAGATAAATACAATATCAAATATAAATATTGAAATTAAGAGTTAGATAAATTATTATTTTCATACCAAGAGTTTCACCCTTCCACCTTACCATTATGAGTTAATTCTCTATAATCAAGGTAAGAAAGAAAATTGAAAGTTGAAGAAGCATGATAATATTATGAAAGAAAGTAAAGATACAAAATGTTTAAAGAGAAAAAAATGTTATAAACACTTAGAACTCCAACAAAACTTTTTCAAACTCACTCTCCAGCCTTTCTTCTCTCTCTCTAACTCACAAGATGTCTCTATTTATAGACACAACAAGGGGAGTAGATGACAAATATGGTGGGTAACAAATTGCACTAAAGTTGATAAGTTGTATTGCTTTATGTACACTGAAAGTAATTGTGAGATTACTCCTTAATATCCACTACATCTGCTAATCCCATCAACATAAAAGTTATCGATATTTTTATTATTTTTACAGCCATATAAAATTTGGACAAATTGGATACGTAATTTGTAAATTATGACCAAAATAATAGAGCAAAGTCAAGTTGGACTGCAACAGCAAACGTTGTCTCTTCTAGCTCAAATTTAGCCCTTTTAATGTCTGAATTTGCTAACTACTTGAACATAAAAGTTGTAAAACATTGTGTCCACTACTTACCCACCAAATTTTGTATGCATTGAATATTTATTTTTTGAAATAAGACCTAAATACTATAGTAAGATAGGGTTGGACTACAACAGTAAACATATTCTTTTCTTGCCCAATTTTGGCTCTTTTGGATGTCCAAATTTGTTGACTACATAAACATGAAAGTTGTATAAAATTGTTTCAACTATGCATCCACCAAATTTTGTATGTATTGTATACGTAATTTCTAAAATACATCTAAAATACTACAGTAAGATCAAGTTAAAAAGTAAACAAACAGATTTTTAACATTGAGTGTTCTACCTTGAATCTTTATATTTCAATTCTTTTAGAAATGTATTGATACATATATTAATTAGGATGCATCTCAAGAGTCAAAAAGATAATGCTCTTCACTCAGCCATACTCAATAAATTTATTTTATCTACTTGATTTATAGACATCATTCGTAAAGAATCACAATTTAACTTTGATTCCTCCAATTGAGTCACTTTTTTATTATTCTCTAAATTTGTAAAAGATTCATAAAATTAAAGATAAGTACTAAAAATAAATGCTTAAATATGACAAAAAGATAAGATAAAAATGTCTAATTTATGGTTATAAAACTCACTCATCACAAACTATGGTGCATTAGAAAATTGTGTATTCAAGAGGATATACGTCTCATTGGGAGCCATGAAGTTAATATTTTTGACTGGTTGTAGAAGGTTTGTAGGTCTAGATGGTTGCCATTTGAAGTCTTCATTTGGAGGACAATTATTATCAGTTATCGGGAGAAATGGAAATGAAAACTTATTTCAATAGTATATGTTGTTGTGGAGATAGAAAATAAGGATGCATGGGTATCATTTCTAGAATTATTGTTACATGATATTGGAGGAGTTGCATAATTTGATTGGACATTTATATCTGACAAGTAGAAAGTAATGCTATTATTATCAGTTATTGGGTGAAATGGAAATGAAAACCTATTTCCAATAGCATATGTTGTTGTGGAGATAGAAAACAAGGATGCATGGGTATCATTTCTAGAACTATCGTTACATGATATTGGAGGAGTTGCATAATTTGATTCGACATTTATATCTGACAAGTAGAAAGTAATGTTATTTTTTTGTGGTCTTGTATATATATATCATGTATGAAGTGTTCAATTGGAGTTTTTTCCTCATATTTTGTCTCTTATTTCTTTTATGAAGGACCTGACACAAGCATTTCAACTACTTATGCCAAATGTGAACCACAGAATATGCGTTAGGCATCCCTATACTAACTTCAGGGATCAGGGACACAAAGGCCAAGGGGTAAAAAATCTATTATGGGAGGTTACAACTTGTTCAATATCAAGGGAATTCAATAACACCATGGAGAGGATCGAGGCATCGGATGCCAGTGGCTATAGTTATTTGGTGACTGTGGACCTAAAAACATGGTGTAGAGCATTTTTAAGTACAAGATCCAAATGCGATTAGTTGGTGAATAATCTTAATGAGAGTTTCAACAACTACATTCTTACTGCAAGAGACAAGCCACTAATAATAATGATAGAGATGATTAAGATGAAATTGACAAGAAAATTTCAGTTGAAGAGGGATGGCATAAATATCGATGAGCATGATATATGCAAAAACATCAAGGCTAAGCTAGAGATTGCTAAGCATAATTCTTTTGAGTGTCAAACTACTTACGTTTGAGATTGGCACTTTTAGGTGTTTTGTAAAGGAAAAAAATTTGTAGTAAACTTGACCTAACGATCTTGTAGTTATTGAGGATGGGACTTGAATGGAATACCATGTCCACACACTTGTTCTGCCATTTAGATGTATGGTCAAGAGCTTGAAGACTTTCTGTCTTCTGCATACACAAAAGATACATACCTCAAATCATATGAACCAATAATTTATCTGATACTAACGAGATGGGATGGACGAAGACAAATTTGCCAGATATAGATCCTCCAAAACCAAAAAAGATGCCTAAGAGGCCTAAGAAACAAAGGATTAAGAGTGCAGATTAAAAAGTGAAAAATCCTTAAAAAATGAGTAAGCGTGATCAAGTTGTGAGGTGCTCAAAGTGTGGAGGACAAGGACATAATGTAAGGACTTCCAAGAAAAGTGGACAACCAAGGAAAGACAAAAAGGTTCAAACCAATACTAACAGTATACCGAATCTTATTGAGGTAAAATTGTTATAGTATTTTTATGGAAGTTTGGTTTTTTTTAAGCCTAAATATTCGTTATTAGAATTTTTTTATTAGATAATGTTTGTCATTCTATTTTTTTATAATTATCTTGAGATTTACATAAATTGCGTATAGGTTCAAGTTGTATTGGTTGCCACTATTAGGGGCCATACTATCGAAAGGACAAATGCTTCTAAGGGAGAAAATGTTTCTCAATTGATTATCAATTTTTCTTCTTAAATTTGCATAATATTATACTTAATCGTTTTGTATTTTGTAGGTGATGTCTTGTCACAAAGGGAAGAATATCGAAGAAAAAATCTGAGTGGTAAGGCCTGTGCTGAAGAAGGGAAGGCCTCATACAATATTTTCTATGTCTAGTCAAAAAATGTCTCCACCTTCTGCTAGTGGAAGGTATGGACAGCATAACCAAAAAGATGTGAAGAAGAAGAAGCCTTGAAAGTAATTATACTTTTTGTGTCCTTTATTGATTGTATATAAGTTTCTTGTATTAGTTTTTGTATTTAATCAACAATATATAAGTCTCTTGTATTAGCCTTTGTGTTTAATGGATAATATATAAGTCTATTAAATTCACTATATTAACCTTTGTATTTAATGGACAATATATAAGTCTCTTGTATTAGTCTTTATGTTTTATAGATGGTATATAATTAATAATTCTATTATATGCATAACAATTACATTCATAACAATCAAGAAATACAATACTGTTAATATAGAAGACCAAATGTTTATAAAATACATTAGTAGCATTTTTATCATTTAACTCATAATTTTAATATGCCTTTCATCCAAAAACCAATTATAACACCTAACAAAATACACCATGATGCAAGACAGATGAATTCTCATGAGCTCTCTCCATTCCCACCATTTATAGTCACTCTTTCCCTATTAGGTGCAGTTAAATCTCATAATTACTTAAATTTGTACAAGACACGCCTTCCATGTTCACACATCGGTAGATCTACTCATTTGAAGAAATCACATCTTCTCATTATTGTATTACTAATATATAAAACACTCTTGTAAAATGGATTCAAACGTACTATCACGGCCCATGTAGAAGCAGGCACGTGACCGGCACAAAAATAAAAATAAATCCTACCCCGTAAGCCTAAAATTAACTGACACCAAGTTACCACTGCGGCATACAACATATAGGCATAGACAACATCATGCATACCATAAGAATGGTTCAGAATTCATAAATTCACATACAATTGGCATTAAGCCATACAATACAGAAATCATTTGTTTTTCATACAACAACAGTTCTACAAACATCTAGATATGCAGGGATGCAGGGATCTTGCCTGTAGTTCATGGAGCTACCTTACAACACAAACAGAAAATATGTACACAAACTGGGAGCCTTGAAAGCAACTTGGGCTCACCACAACTCTTTTAGCTCATTACACAGTTGGAGCTGGATCTGAATCTTTTTGACTATTTGAAAAAGGAAACATATGATGGGGTGAGTATAAAACTCAGTGAATAGATAATCCTTACTATAACGGAAACAGGACAAGCAGAGTACGAATTTTTCCTTTACAAATATAAAATTTAATGCAAGAAAAAGATGAATGTTGTATGTATCATATGTTTGAAAGATCAATAACAAGAAAGTTTCAGTATTAAGAGGCATAAATATCAATGTTGCAATATTATATAAATAAATACAAATAAGTTTAGAACTTCTCATAAATTGAAGAACTCTCTCTATATTAGAATCGTAGTCATATCTCAAGTATGCAATAAAAGAAATATTCACCATCAATCAGGCCAAAATCCTGTAATCTATCAGACAAAAACCCGCATAATCCATCAGGCAAAAGCTTGCATAATCCATCAGGCAAAAGCCCGTATAATCCATCAGGCAAAAGCCCGCACACAATCAATCAGGCAAAAGTCAATTTCATAGAACTCAAGATGCACTAAGATTAGCATTTATAGCTACTAGATTGCAATGTTTTCAATTTAAATTCCTTCGTATAGATACAATAAAGAAATAACAAGAAATGTAAGAGATAAACCAAAAGGTCATATCCCTTCCAGAAAATCATATACTCGCTGATCAACAATAACCACAATAACATCAACTTAATTTACACATTTATATCCAAAGGTGCACACATATGCCTCATAAAACTATTTATCAATTCATATAAAATATCAACATCACCATAAACCAACATAATTTTTGAGTATTTTCAATTAGTATAGTTTAATATTAATAGAGAACTAAAATATAAATTATGCTTGTCCTGCATTTCTAAAGTTTATACTAGAAGTCATGTTTTGAAATACATGATCATAATTTAAAAGAAATAAATTTCACATTAATAGTAATGTCTCATGTGGATATATCAAATGAATAGTTAAAAATAATATTATAGTAAGTATTATCTACTCACAACACTAGAGATTCAAGGTAGTTGAACTCTCTTGATCTCTTCCAAAATTCAATGGTCGAATTGATGCTGAAAGTTGTCTTCCGCTATTTCAAAACTTAGAAAAACAATTTCGACATATCAATTTCTAACCAAACACCACGAATTCACTATTTTATGTCAGTCAAAACACTATTCACTATTCACCCACTGTTCACGCAGGCAACAGTTACTGTTCATTCGAAAACTTTTTTCATAATTTAATCTTTTAAATCATGCTATCCAGCCAGAAAATATGGCATACAATGATTATTTTATTATTTTATCACCTAAACACGATTCTAAGCTCAAAATCACCAAAAAACATTAAAGAATTTTGAAATCTAAAACTTACCCATTGCAGTTACTATTCATCACTTCCGGCGAACTTCCGGCGACTTTTCGATGAAATTGATCAATTGGTTTTGAAGCTCTTGTCCCCATGAGTTCAACGGTCCAGACGGTTTGTCAATCGGAGGTCTATAGTTCCAGATATATGGATTTGAAGGTGGGAGGAGAAAATATGGTGGAAGGGGGCTGCTGCATTTTTTTTCTCTTCGGGTTCTGGAAATGCATATGTAGCCTATATGTGTAACATCCTAAACTCTTGATAAAGTTAGATAAATTTAAGGATGAATAGAAAATACATATGACAAATGATTAAGATACTTAGTTATATGATTATAAGGAAAACATAAGATAGGTAACATAGTTAATGTTGAATCACATAAATAAAAATTTTTAGGATCATAATGGATGGAGAGAGGACACAAATACATTTTTTTTTTAGATATTACTAGTCTAGGATTAGTGATCAATTAAGATATACATGAACAAGGATTAAAATGTATAGTTGATGATAGTAAAAATCTTTATAAAATGTAGAATCATTTCATGGTTAGAAATAATATAAATAAAATATTTTTGAAGCATAAATTAGAGGAACATGATACAAATATATTCCTTAAGATGCTACTAATTTAGGATTAGGAAAATAATAAGGAAGGAAAAAGCATTATGTGATGCTATATAAATATATATATACATATTTCCTCTCACCTCCACCATACACATTATTATATATATATTTGCACATGCAAAATGAGGAGATTTATGTAGGTATATATATTTGCACATGCAAAATGAGGAGATTTATGTAGGTATATATATATATATATATATATATATATATATATATATATATATATATGCATTTATCTCATTTATGCCATGCATAGCATAATAGATATAACCACCCATGCATGCACATAATTTGGAAATGAAATTCAATAGCCACGGTAGGTTAAAAAGCATGAATGCAACTAGGAATACAAGCTGAAACGTGCACCAAAACCAGCAGAAGATCATGCATCACATGCAGAGAAAAATGCCCCACACTTGCTCCTAAACCAAGCAGCAAAAACACACCCACTCTTGCTCCACCCAGCCAGCAGAAACCTACCCTACACAGCAGAAAAATAACCCCCCATCTGCTCTAAGAGACCAGCAGAAACATGGCCTACAAGACAGCATTTCACGCCACCCTTGATCCCACATGCAACCAGGAAAAAAATCCAACTGGAACATGCCCCACATCCAGCATGTTCAGCGCCAAATTCAACAAGTAGAAAACATTCCACTTGACAACATCTTCACACCCATATGTGCTCCATAAACCCAGTAGAAAACACACCCACCCACTGCAGCAGAAACCTATGCCTCCACATGCAAACTCACGCTCCCCCTCTGCCCAAGAAAGCTACAGCTCACACTCACACTCATACAGTCAAAAAATTCTTCTTTTGATGTGTCATACACCCATTCTCTCACTGACCACAATACAATAGAGCTACCCATGCACACACTCACTTGGAGAGTAGCAGAAAATCGTTCCCTCCCTTGCTGAATCTAAAGGATTCCAGCGCCTAGCAATCAGCCTCCCTATTGCTTTCACGCCAGCAGGAGAAAAGAGAGAGAAGAGGTCCAAAACAAAAACTGAAGAGGAAGAGGAAGGAAGGGGGAGAGAGTAGCCAGCAAGGAGAAGAAGGTTGAGAGAGAGGGAAGCTACAAATTGAGAGCCATAGGAATAGGTCTACAAAAGGTAAGTCTAGCTTCTTGCAAAAATTCAGTTTTGAGTTTATTAGGTCAATTTTCAGACCTGCATGTAGGACTTTCTGTCCAGAATATGAAAATATGTTCAACATAGAAGTTGTAGCTCTATGTCTTAGCTTTCCATATCATTTTGAATCACATCAATCGGACGTAAAATGAGAGAGTTATAGTCATGGAGTAAAATAGGTCAGAATCGGGTCTGGAATCTAGGCTGGTGAAGAATAGCTTCGGTTTTTGACTTTCTGGGACTAATAAATAAGGAATATGAAGTCGTGATTAAAATGAAAGTTGTAGATATATTTCTCAAGGTCACATAGCCACTGGAATCACAAAATTTCAACTCCATATGAGTGAGTTAGGGTCTGATTAGTGAGTAAAGGTCATAGACCATAGAAGAGTTAGGTTGAGAAAATAGAAACCTTTTGCACCCGAAAATATTGGCTTATTAAATTTAGTAAATGACCTTTAAATTCTATAATTTTTGGTGAGAAGATTCTTCAAATATTCATAATCAATTCTAGAAATTTTCATGATTTTTGAGAACCTAAAATTAGGTCTTGTACAATTAAAATAGTGTTGAGGACAATTTCCTAGACAGCTCAGACTGCTGATGGAAAAGCAATATTTTTAAGGCATTATATGTTGTAATTTTGTATAAAAAATTTATGACATGTTAAAGGAATCCTAATTAATCATCCTACCAAATTGTAGAAAATTCTGGGTAGTTTAAAGTACATAATAAAATGTATAAATTTGGTAGTCTGAAAATGAGGCAGAACAGGCCATAACCGGGGACAGTCTTAAAACGTGGGATATTTGAGGGGGCAAAAGAATTCTTTTTTATTTGAAATTTTTATGGTAATTATATAATATGTCTATAATGCTTCATATAAAATATCATGAATTTTGAAGTAGTTTTAATAATCCAAATGGATGTTAAACTGAATAGAAATGAAATTGAAACTAAATTGTACTGTCCTGGGTATGGAGGTAGTTTTTGGGGATGAATGGAAGATTTAAGGGCTGAGAGAATGTAGAAAAAAAATAGACATGTAAAGGTTCCTCCATGCAAAATTTTAGAAGTTTTAGAGGACTTTTGTCATATTTAATAATAACCCCAAATCTAAGCAAAATCATATTTTTATTTGGAGGAGCAGAAGCTCTTAAACTAGGTATTTATGGCTTTAGGACCTAATGTGCATGCATTAACCAAGAATTCTTGTATGTTTTAGTTTGATTTGCTGGTAGTAACCTTGGCAACCTTGGAAAGGAATTGATTGTGCTGGAATTGAGGTAGCTAGCTTTTCCTTAAAACACTCTTTATGCTTATGAACTTGAATTTATGAATTTTCACTGATTGCCTGACTTTTATGCTATGATGAATGATGGTCTAAAGATATGTTATGTATGCATTCTCGGGAATTAAGGGGGGTGCACAAAAGGATGCCAAGTAAGCCCCATTTCCCTCACGATTGGCCAATAATAGGAGATGCATAGCCCTTTGCAGGTATGGCCATATTGACTGCATTGGGTAAGTAGACCATGATTTTATGGGTCCCTAGTGTGACCAAGATGCCGTATGTATGATGTATGGTCAGTGCTTATATTTCAGTGAAATAATTTGAGATGTTTTAAGGAATGGAATGTGCACTATTTTTCTGAAAACTTTGCTAGCTATTGAGATTGTCATCTCACTTTTTATATCCACTTAATCACATTCCAGGTACTCCAGCCAGAAGTGAGCAACAGGGGTCTCAGGGTTGACTCATATGTTCATGATTGTAATTGCTTTGGTTGTGTAATATTTATGTGGAACAGCTTAATTAAGTGCCAAGTTCTTATTAGACAGTTTATAATGTGATGTAATGTAAACTATGGACTGTACTCCTTTCCTTTATGGCATGAGATCCTTTATGTTGTAAGTATTACATAGCATGCTTAGGTAATTGCCTAGAGGGAATTGAATTTTGAAAGTGCTTAGGATAGCCTGAAGCACATTTATGCTTATGCAAGAAGGATTACAAATGATATAAATGAATAGGTAAAATTATGGGCTAGTTAGACAATGCCAAAAAAAAATATAAATAATAAGGAACATTCTACGATTTAGATATAAGAAAATGACGCTAGAAGTTTAGGGGTTACAATATGCGTAGTAAGTTACAGTACCCGTATGCTAAAGTACTTTTTTTTTACTTAGGGACATTACACTGAGGGGCATTACACGTATATTGTGTCAATCATCATATTGTCTACAATAAATCAAGATTAATTCAAGTATTTATTATGCTAAAAATTGTCTACAATGGATCAAGGTTCATATTTTACAAGATTAAAAATACAAAGATGTAAAAGATAACTTGTAAATGGATTCAAGCATAAATTGTTCCAATTATTATATTGTTTACAATAAATCAAGATTGATTCAAACATTTATTATGCCAAAGATTGTTTACAATATATCAAAATTCATATCTTACAAGATTAAATTATGCAGAAAATGAGAAAGGTAAAAAACGAATTAACATGATAAAATAAAATGAAATAAAATAGGTCGCCAAGCCAACCAATAATAAAATGAAATAAAGTAGGTGGCAAAGCCAACCATGAACAATAAAAATAGTAGACGGCAAAGTCAGCCATTAAACAAGAAGAAGAAATAAGTGGCTCAACTAGCCATTAAAACATAACATAAGAAAAGAAGGGGGTAAATACAACATCAAATATAAACACTAAAATTAAGAGTTAAATGAATTATTATTCTCATACTAAGAGTTTCACCTTTTCACCTTAGCATTAGGAGATTAGTTCTCTATAATTAAGACAAGAAAGTAAAATGAAAGATGAAGAAACATGATAATATTACGAAAAAAATGAAAAATACAAAATGTCTAAAGAGATAAGAACATTACAAGTACGTAGAACTCTAACAAAGCTTTCCCAAACTCTCTCAAAAAGCTCCATAACTCACTTCTCAAGTCCTCTATTTATAGATACAATTAGGTGTGGTAATTGTCAAAATTGTTAGGTAGGAAGTTGTACAAAGTTGACAATTTGGATTCCATCATGTGCACCGAAATTGAACCTTGAATATCTTCTTGAAATCCTCAGAATTTGCTGACTTCATCAACATGAAAGTTGTAGAAAATTTCATTATCTTTCCGTCAAGATAAATTATGGACAAATTGGATACTTAATTTGTGACTTATGGTCAAAATACTATTGCAAAGTCAGGCTGAACTGCAACAGTAGACAAATTCTCTTCTAACCCACTTTTAGCCCTTTTAATGTCCAAATATTATGACCACTTGAACATAAAAGTTGTACCCAATTGTGTCAGATACGCATCTACCAAATTTCATACATATTGAAAATGTATTTTCTGAGATATGACCCAAGTACTGCAATAAGGTTGGGCTGGACTGCAAACATCAAACATATTCTCAACATTGGGTGCTTTGCTTTGAATCTTTATGTTTTAGTTTTTTTGAAAATGTGATCATAAATCAAGAATAAATTTGTGCATATATCCATTAGGATGCGTTTTAGGAGTCAATATGATAATGCTCCTTACTCAGCCATCCTTAATGGATTTGTTTTATCTGCTTGATTTATAGACATAATTTTCAAAGAACCACAATTTAGCTCTGATTCCTTCAATTAAGTCAATTTTTTATTCTTCTCTCCATCTATAAGAAATACACAAAACTAAAGACAAGTAAGGGAGATATATGCTTAATTATGATAAAAAGATAAGATAAAAATATTTAATTTATGAGTATAAAATTCACTCATCACTTTAAAATTGAAATAGTAGAATAACCAAGAGGGAAATTATACTAGGATAAATAAAATTTTGGCAAAAATTTAAAAGTGCATCACAAGAAGGAAACATTTACCTTTGATTTAAGAGTCCAATAATGGCTCAATAAGAGGGTGTCTTCAAGAATGAGGTGATCGCAAAGGAGGTGTCTTCATGTGTGATCTGTTCACGTTGGGTTATTTGTGGTGGCTCCTTTAATGACGGCCAAACTTACGACTGTTGGGTTCGAGAGAAACTCGTGGAGTAGCGAAAGGCTGGAAAAAAACGGTAGTTGTCAGATGTTGTTGGAATGCTTATGATGACGTTGGCTAAGGCACAACACATTGCTCATGGTGGAGTCGCTTGCCAGTGGTGGGTAGAGTTTTGAAAAGGAAGGGAAACACGGATGCGCTCATAGATGTAGACAGAAAAAGGAATTTCATTTAAAAATTATGTAATTGATTTTTTAAAGGAAAATATAATTTCTTAATTTCTATTTTTTTAAAAGGATAATTATTTTTTTTAAAAAATAAAATATTATTATTTTTTTAAGTAGGGGTAATTTCGATATTTTATCCTCCAAACAATTAGATTTAACGGCTAAAATCAGTAGTGGAGGATAAGTTATAAATAAGGAAGGACATTGTTGAAATTGAAAGAAAATTGAGTAAAATGTAGTTATACCAATACATTAGGGGGGTGAAGTGCATTTTTTCCGTGCTTGATTGCAACCCTTGGGGATTTAGTACATTATCTATATGCATTTGAAAAAGATAAATTGCATCTAATTCTACAGAAATTTCAAATTAATATACTCTACGGTTTGAAATAAATCTCAAACAAAATTGAACCATCTATCATATTAGTTTACCCAATTCTATCCTTTGTTAACAATTAAGAAGAATATCAAAAATGGTGGTGAACTATGCTAATTTCGGGGTTGACTGCCACAGCCATGTCGAGCTTGATTATTTGCCCCACCACCTGAATTTGTGCCAGGATTAATGAACGTCATCGAAATAAGGTTGCTCAAATCATCATTATTGTCTAATTCTCTTCGTCATTGTGTTTTTCCTCCTCCTTGACCTCATCATTCTTTCTTTTTACATGTGAAAAATTAACCTCGATGGGACAACCTACAATTCTGCAAGATTTTGACTGGCAATCATGACGGTGGCAGTGTTATGGCGTCAGGGATAGTGGCCAGCAATCAGTGCTTGTGTTCGGTGGTAAGAAGAAGAAGAAGAGAAGAAAAAGGAGAGAGAGAAATAGGAGGAATTGATAAGCATATGGCTTGTAAGCATTGATTTTAGACCAAAATTTATGCAAGTGGATATTTAAAATATTTTCACATGTCTATTTAAATAAAAAAAATTTAAATTAAATACAAGTAATATTTTTTTAGATATTCGTTTGTGTAAATATTTGGTCCACTAACGCTTATTTTGACAGTGTTAGTCTCAATAATTAGAAACTGACATTTTTGATAGACGAATTTGAGCTAAAAGAAGGTTTATGAATTAAATTGAATTTTGAGTGAAACTTCAACTAACAATAAGATACAGTATCCTAAATTATCTATCAAACTTTAGTTCTCTTATTGTATTGTCATTTTAATTTAAAGAAAAGATGCTAAGGTTATAATTAAATACAATTTTCTAGAGGATTATACTTGAAATATCAAGCCCACTTACATATTTCACCACTTTTTCTATCCCACTTTATTTCAATGTTTGATTATATATCGAATATATAATCTTTTTTTTTCTAATTTCTCTGATTAAACATGGATCAAAATACTAAAAAATTTACTTAAACAGTTGTTATTAAAATTATTCACATGGCTTGGGCCAAATCTTTGTAACACTGTAATCTTTTTTTTTTTTGGTAAAGACAGCAATATTTACTTTTTAATTTATTTTATTTTCACTCTAGCTTAACAAATTATTCACATAAGACTCTAAGTCGATTAAAATCATATTAAAACTAAGCAAAACATAAAGTAAATTACATTTATTTTTTTCTAAACTTATACCCACTTGGTTTCACTTTATTTTAAAATCTCTCCCTTGTTTGAAAAATTGTTAATGGAGCTTAAATTTTATTCTTCGTATATATAAATTCATAAATAGTCCAATTGATGCAGAACACATTACTAAGAGATCAAATTAATGCTAATTAAAAATTAAAATAAAGGTTAGTATAATTTTTATAAAACTTGAGAGTATAAGTACGTTTTATAACATTTAGAGGATATTTTAATCTTAAATTGAAACTAGAAGTCTTTTATATATATAACGGAACAAGGATTTGAACTTACAACTTCTGGTTAACTATCAACAACCCTTACAACTAGACCGCAGGTAATAGCTTGAAATTACTAAAGAGTGTGGAAGTATATTTTTTTAAAAAATTTAGAAGAAGTGAACGTAATCTATTTAAAAAAAAAAAAAAAGGCCAAAATGTTTGGACTTGAAGTAGAGGGCATTAAGGCCAACCCCCCAAACTCCCGCCCCCCAAAAAAGAATCAAAGAGATACCCTTATTAAAGTATTAAATTTTGTTTTGAAGTATCATTTCGGTGATTCTAAAACAAAAATATTTTAAAATATTTTGAAAATTTTGAAAAAATAAAATATTTTTTAAGAAATATTTCAAATAATTTCAAATAATATTTTTTAAAATTTTAAAAAATTTTAACATAATATTAATGATATAGATATATAAAATTATATTAAAATTAATTTGAATTAATATTTATAATTAAATAGTAAATAAACATACTACTACAGTAAGGATTCCTACAGTAAAGACTCCGACTCAAATCCTAACAGCATTTAACAATAATCTTTCTCTTTCACATCTATCTTTTCATTTTCTTCATAACTCTTTCGTAGCATCTATATTTAAATCTTTCTCTATCTCTCAACTATAATTCTGTCTTTATCTTTAAGTATCTTTCTCTCTCTTTGTCTTTCAATATCTATTTTCATTATTTTTGTAGTTTCTTCTTTAAAATGAAGATAATGAAGAAAAATAAGGTAACGAGAACAAAGGGGGAGAATAGGAAGTTAATAAAGATATTCTGACTTGTGGAAGAAAATAATTTGATGTTGGATGTGATATAATGCTACTTTCATCTACTTTTAAATTGTCAATTTTTTTATTTTTTAAATTAATTTAGTACTTTTCCATCGAAATAATTCGAAACAAGAGTACTTCCATTGAAATAATTCGAAACAAGAGTATTTCTATTAAAATAACTCAAAACAAAAGTATTTTCACCGAAATAAGAGTATTTCTATCGAAATTTCCACTGAAATAAGAATATTTCTACCAAAACATTTCGAAACATAGTAATTTCAATCAAAATAGTATAATTTCTTAACAAACATTTTGTTTCGTTTCAATAATTTCGTTTCGCGTCGCTGACTCAAAAAACAGAAACGTTTTGGTCATTTTAATGAAAAAGAAAGAAAATTTAATTCTTTGCCCTTGACCTCCCAACTTGACCAAAGGCAACAAGTCGCTCTTAACATGACTAAGGATATGCTTGATTGTGTTTTTAGTTCTGAGTAAATTATATTAACCTCTATTAGAGTTTAGTTAAATTGCACTCGATTTTTTTTATTTCAAAAATAATAATATATCCCATGAGATTTGAATGATAGTTTAGAAAGAAAAATTTTCCCTTATGAAATTCACAAAATTTTTATATATTTCTCTCTTCCTCTCAGTGTTAAAAAATTTAGATCCCCAACCCTTTTTTTATACGTATATTTGAAAATTAATTGGTTCTTGCTCGTTTCTTGTTGCACAATTTGTTATAAATACAATACATTTCTTCCACTGAAGATGTTCTTCCCCTACATGTTTTTTTTATATATATATATATTTGATTTGTCTCTAAATCGACTTCTTGTACTTGAAGTTTCCAACTATGTGAGGCTTCTAAATTATGAACTTTAATTGTTTCACTTTTATTGCATATGCACGTATATTTATTTTACAGATTTCAATTTTACTACAATTTTCACAAAGGAGCTCTAACTTGCTTTTCAAGAACTTTATATTAATCATTAACATCTTTATTTATAGAAGTATATGTTTATCTTATTCATCGATTTTGATTTTAATTAACTAATGAAAATACTCTGCTTTGTCTTGACATCTTATTTTGAATTATCATTTTTAAGCATAAGTATAACTCTAGTGAAAGGAGTGCAACTGTAATGATATATAGTGGCCATAATTATGATTGAAAAATAATAAATGAGTGCTTATGGAGATGAAAAAGCTACCAGTAAAATCAGAAGGGACAAAAGAAAATTTTTAATTTTGGAAAACTAACAGTAGGAGATTTCTGTATTATCTATCACTTCAAATTTCAGAAGACAAATTGTTATTTTTTGAATAACGGGAGAACCGAATATAATTTAATCAAAATTCAGTGAAGGTTAGTTTTTGTTTGTTTTAAATAATGTTTTTTAAGGGAAAGACCAAGCTCTAATGCTACGACATCCCCCTCACGGAAAAGCTTGGTTTAGGAGCTGGCGCTATTTATTTCTTGTTTCTGGCTTTTGCTCCAAAATTTCTTTGGTGTAGAGCTCTTTCAACATCTTTCCTCTCCTTATGCAGTTATTTCCTTCTTTGTCGAAAGATTTTTTTGTGGTAAGAAAACTTTGGTTTTTAAAGATTTGCCATTCACTAGTTAGATATACAACAATACTCTTCAAATCTTAGTAGAAAAAGCATGCACGGGGCTCTCGCAGAGAGAATAGAGAGGCACGTTGCCTCTCTTTGGAGTTCTTTCTTGTTTCTTTTAATGTTGTAGTAATAGGTGCTTTTCATTAGGCTGTTTTATAAATCTTCTTTAAATTTTATATTTTCATATTAGTTGTCACAATTTTTATTTTAAATGACGGGACCAGCACGATAACAGGAATAACCTATTTGGTATGCCTAATATAAAGAAATGCAGCACCAAAATCAAAGGTTCATTTTACTAAAAACAATAAAACATTTGTAGAAACCTATTATTCATTAGTTAAAAACTTACTTTTCTAATAACACACTATCAAATATCAATTTCAAATATATGCAAAGCATGCATAACCATAAACTTAATACGAAACTTGCAATATTAACTATTTTAAAAAACAATATTATCAACCTATATAAAACCATTTATCATAACACTATCATAAAAGTTATGCATCAAAGCAAAGATTTTGTCTCTGGTAGTTGAAATGTACTTTTAAGTACAATTACCCAAGAAAACAAATTTAGGCTCACCAAAAACAGTCTACTCATCGTAACGATCAAGTTTGATTTTAAGTTATTTGAAAAATATGAGAAAAAGATGAATGAGTCTTACAATTCTTCTGTGCCATAATGGAACAAGATAGACAACACAGTCAAATTTTTAACAACAAAAATATAATACAAATAAGAGCCCAGAGTTCAAAATTATAAAGCCTTTCGATAACAAAAATGGACAGACAAACATATTTTCATTTTCATCAAGATCATTAAATTCAACCGCTCTAAAAATGCAACCATCTCCTAAGAAATGTTTTCATAATAAATACCATACCAAAAAAATTAATTATATCAAAAAGGCTGACCTTATCAGCACCTTGCACCTCCAATAACTTCTCAGTGCTCAGACAAAATATTTATCTACCTCATAACAAAACATCATGGCTTCCTTATATCCAAACATTCAACCTCTTACTATATTAGTAGTAACACCTCACTCGACAAATATACTCTTATTATCACAATTTGATCATAATTCCTATTTCTAAGTTCCTTTTTCATAACGGTTATCTCATAACTTCCTCAAAGCCCAAAATACTTTTATCTTATACCATTTAATAAAAAATCAATAATTTTTTAATCAATTTTTTTTCTTTTACTTTAAACGGATAAACATAGGAACCATAATTTTTACAACTTTTAAAATAAGATACCTTTCAAGAATTAAAATACTTGCGAATTCAAAGGAAACGGGCTACAATAAAAACTTTACGTTTATTAGTGTCAAATCAATAATTTTCTTGAAAGAAATTATAAATTAAGGAAAGATTTCTATACAAATGAAAAAGATAAAAAAAAAAAAACAAATGTCTAAACTTTTTTATGATAAACAACTATATAGAGTTTATGGTTAGAACCTATAAAACAATAATTTTGATTAAAGAAGATTCTCAAAGAGTCTAATGAAACATGAAGTTGGAAATTTATAAGTTTAAAAGGTTTATTTCTTGTGAATCATGAAATGAAGTAAAATAAATCATAATAGCTCGAAAGAATCCAATAAAATCAGTATTTCGAAAACGTTTTGAAAGTTGACATTAAACCATTTCCAAAATTTACCTTAAACAATTGTTTAAATGTTGGTAAATATAGCTGCAGAATCATCGTATATGATTTATGATGAAATATTCAAAATTTCAATAATTTATTACCTCAAGGAATTTAAATGAAACGGTATGTTCCAAGTGTTAAGAAATATAGGGTCTTTATTTATTTATTACTTATTAAGGGTAGCATAGTCTTTTCATAATTTAGTTAGCCTATATATTGTTTCTTTGTGTTTTAGATTATTAATTCTATGTATTCTTTTCAGCATTAATGAAACCCTAGTTTTCTCTTTTCTTGTATTTCTCTAAATTAACATGGTATCAGAGCATGGTTTCATGGCACGATTTCGTACCGTACAGTTTTCGTTTGGCTCAATTTCGTACCGTACAGTTTTCTTTGGCATTCTCGTTTTCTACGCATCTTGATTATGGCTACCGAAAGAGACGATTCGCTTCAATCTGTGAGTGTGAGGTTGGACGGAAAGAATTATTCGTATTGGAGTTATGTGATGAGGAATTTTCTCAAGGGTAAGAAGATGTGGGGATATGTTAGTGGAACTTTTGTGAAACCTGGGGCTATTGATGAAAATTATGCTGTTTCAATCGAGGCATGGGAAGCAAACAATGCAAAAATTATTACTTGGATTAATAATTCTGTTGAGCACTCTATAGGTACACAGTTGGCAAAATATGAGACAGCAAAGGAGGTTTGGGATCACCTACAAAGGTTATTCACCCAATCGAATTTTGCAAAGCAGTATCAATTGGAGAATGATATACGAGCCCTTCAGCAGAAGAATATGAGTATTCAGGAGTTTTATTCTGCTATGACTGATCTTTGGGATCAATTGGCCCTTACAGAATCGACGGAATTAAAGGCATGTGGTGCCTATATTGCTCGTAGAGAAGAACAACGGTTGGTACAATTTTTAACTGCACTTCGTAGTGATTTTGAAGGACTTAGAGGTTCAATTCTGTATCGTTCTCCACTTCCTTCCGTTGATTCAGTTGTCAGTGAGCTATTGGCTGAAGAAATACGTCTTAAGTCTTATTCTGAAAAGGGAATTCTTTCTACTTCGAATCCTTCTGTGTTAGCAGTACATCCCAAGAATCAGAATAAGCCTTACACAAGGGTTGCCTTCGATGAGTGTAGTTTCTGTAAGCAAAAAGGTCATTGGAAGGCTCAGTGTCCCAAGTTGAGAAATCAGAATCAATCTCAACAGCAATCTCAAGCTTGGAAGTCTAGCAACCAGTCACAGAAGTTTAACAATAAATTCTCATCGTCCAATACTGCAGCAGTAGTTTCATCAGATCAGTTCACCGATCCTAGTACTCTGGCTGAGCAATTTCAGAAGTTTCTCTCCTTACAACCACAGGCCATGTCTGCTTCTTCTTCCATAGGTCAGTCACCCCATAATTCTTCAGGTATGTCACATTCTGTATGGGTCTTGGACTCTGGTGCTTCACATCATATGTCTCCATATTCTTCATCTTTTACTTCTGTGTCTCCTTCATCTTCGACTCCTGTTATGACTGCTGATGGCACTCCTATGCCTTTAGTAGGTGTTGGTTCTGTTGTCACACCTCACTTGTCTTTACCTAATGTTTATCATATTCCGAAACTGACATTAAATCTTGCTTCTGTTGGTCAGTTATGTGATTCTGGTAATTTAGTCACCTTTTCTTCCTCTTCTTGTTATGTGCAGGATCTGCAATCTCAGAAGCTGATTGGGACAGGCCGTAGAAAGGGGGGACTATATGTTTTGGATGAGTTAAAAGTGCCAGTTGCTGCAGCTGCTACTACCAGTGTTGATTTGTCTTCTTTTCGTTTGAGTCCGTCTTCTTCTGTTTTTTATTTATGGCATTCTCGTCTAGGTCATGTTTCGTCTTCTCGTTTGAGATTTTTAGCATCCACAGGGGCATTAGGAAATTTACAAACTTGTGATATTTCTGATTGTAGTGGATGTAAATTGGCAAAATTTTCAGCCTTATCGTTTAATAAAAGTATTTCTGTTTCTTCCTCTCCATTTGATTTAATTCATTCTGATGTCTGGGGACCTTCTCCTGTTGCCACAAAAGGAGGGTCTCGATATTATGTTTCTTTTATTGATGATCATACTCGTTATTGTTGGGTTTATTTAATGAAACATCGTTCTGAATTTTTTGAGATATATACAGCCTTTCGAGCTCTTGTCAAAACTCAACATTCTGCTATTATCAAATGTTTTAGGTGTGATTTGGGTGGGGAATATACATCTAATAAATTTTGTGAGCTACTTTCCTTAGATGGAACTATTCACCAAACTTCGTGTACAGATACTCCTGAACAGAATGGTGTTGCTGAAAGAAAACATAGACACATTGTTGAAACTGCTCGTTCTCTCTTGTTGTCTTCTTTTGTTCCTAGTGAGTTTTGGGGTGAAGCTGTTCTTACCGCTGTAGGTTTGATTAATACAATTCCATCTTCTCATACTTCAGGTATTTCTCCTTTCGAAATGTTGTATGGGTATGCCCCTGATTATTCTTTCCTTAGAGTTTTTGGTTGTACTTGTTTCGTACTTCGTCCTCATGTAGAACGCAACAAGTTGTCCTCTCGATCTGCTATTTGTGTTTTTCTTGGTTATGGTGAAAGTCAAAAGGGATATCGTTGTTTTGATCCAATCTCTCATAAGCTTTATGTGTCTCGTCATGTTGTGTTTCTTGAGCATATACCTTTCTTTTCTATTCCATCCACTACTCATAGCTTGACTAGATCTGATCTTATTCGTATAGATCCTTTTTCTGAGGATTCTGATAGTTTGTCATCTCCGATTTCTAGCACTGATATTTCTGCAGGTACTGACACTTTGCTCTCCAACCCACCTGAAGCTTCATCTGAGATTGTGGATCCACCTCTACGTCAATCCACACGCATTCGTAAGTCCACTAAGTTACCAGATTTTGTTTATTCTTGTTATTCTTCATCTTTTACTTCTTTTTTAGCTTCTATTCATGGTCTCTCTGAGCCCTCTTCTTATAAAGAGGCAATTCTTGATCCTCTTTGGCAGCAAGCCATGGATGAGGAACTTTCTGCTTTGCATAAGACAGGTACTTGGGATTTGGTTCCTCTACCTCCTGGTAAGAGTGTTGTTGGTTGTCGTTGGGTGTATAAGATCAAGACAACATCTGATGGATCTATTGAGCGATACAAAGCTAAATTGGTTGCAAAAGGGTACTCTCAACAGTATGGTATGGATTATGAGGAGACATTTGCTCTTGTTGCAAAAATGACTACTATTCGTACTCTTATTGCAGTGGCTTCTGTTCGTCAGTGGCCTATTTCTCAACTTGATGTTAAAAATGCCTTCTTAAATGGAGATCTTCAAGAAGAAGTGTATATGGCACCACCTCCTGGTATTTCACATGAATCTGGGTATGTTTGCAGGCTCAAGAAAGCATTATATGGTCTTAAACAAGCACCTCGTGCTTGGTTTGAAAAATTTTCTGTTGTGATCTCTTCCCTCGCATTTGCTTCTAGTAGTCATGATTCTGCTCTTTTTGTTAAGTGCACTACTGCAGGACGTATTATTCTGTCTTTATATGTTGATGACATGATCATTACTGGTGATGATATTGCTGGTATTTCAGTTTTGAAGACAGAGTTAGCTAGACAGTTTGAAATGAAGGATTTGGGTTCTCTGCGATATTTCTTGGGTATTGAGGTAGCCTACTCACCTAGAGGTTATCTTCTTTCTCAGTCGAAATATGTTGAAGATATTCTTGAGCGGGCTAGACTTACTGATAATAAGACTGCAGATACTCCCATTGAGGTTAACGTCAAGTATTCTTCTTCTGATGGTTTACCTTTGTCTGACCCTACTTTATATCGTACTATTTTTGGGAGCTTGGTATATCTCACTATTACTCGTCCAGATATTGCATATGCTGTTCATGTTGTTAGTCAGTTTGTTGCCTCTCCTACTACAGTTCATTGGGCAGCTGTTCTTCGTATTTTGCGGTATCTTCGGGGTACAGTATTTCAGAATCTTTTACTTTCATCCACCTCCTCCTTGGAGCTGCGTGCATACTCTGATGCTGATCATGGCAGTGATCCCACAGATCGCAAGTCTGTTACTGGTTTCTGTATATTTTTGGGTGATTCTCTTATTTCTTGGAAGAGCAAGAAACAATCTATTGTTTCTCAATCTTCAACTGAAGCAGAATATCGTGCTATGGCATCTACTACTAAAGAAATTGTTTGGTTACGATGGTTACTTGCTGATATGGGAGTTTCTCTTTCTCACCCTACTCCTATGTATTGTGACAACCAGAGTTCTATTCAGATTGCTCACAACTCAGTTTTCCATGAACGAACTAACCACATTGAGATCGATTGTCACCTTACACGTCATCATCTCAAGCATGGCACCATTATTTTGCCCTTTGTTTCTTCTTCTTTGCAGATAGCAGATTTCTTTACTAAGTCACATTCTATTTCCCGTTTTCGTTTTCTAGTTGGCAAACTCTCGATGCTTGTAGCTGCCGCATCGTAAGTTTGAGGGGAGATGTTAAGAAATATAGGGTCTTTATTTATTTATTACTTATTAAGGGTAGCATAGTCTTTTCATAATTTAGTTAGCCTATATATTGTTTCTTTGTGTTTTAGATTATTAATTCTATGTATTCTTTTCAGCATTAATGAAACCCTAGTTTTCTCTTTTCTTGTATTTCTCTAAATTATAATTAAAATAATAACCGATCTTTAAAATTTAAATAGACCAGGATCTAAAGATCTGGGAACAATTATGATTATGTTATCCTATTAGTAAATTTCATCCTCATAGTTATATTATTTACCTCGACCAAATTTCCACAATAATTCTTCAATCCACACCTTCATAGTCATCGCAAAATTTAGTCATCTATGGCCCTGAACCAGGGATTAACAAGTCACCTAATCAAACTACAATTCAATCTCACACATTATGGATTTGGATCTTTTGTTGCAAGAGAACAGCATGCGGTGCTTTGGTACAAAACGACAACGTTTGACATTCAGGTGACAAAAAAGACTAGCACAGCATGAGACATGGCAGATTAGCTATTGGAACAGGCTAAAAATTTAACAGTCGACTGATATAAATACCAGTTGACTGTTTATGTTGAAAGGAGAAAGATAGACGATAAATGGCCTAATTACAGTTGACTGGTAAAAGAACCAATCGACTGTTCCAACAGCTATTAGCTACTATAATTTGGCCCAAAGTTAAACCAATCGATTGATGGTTTTATAAGTCGACTTTCGGGACCCCAACAGTCGACTGAAATGTATGTCAGTTGATTGGTATATAAGAGGACTCTTTGCCCATTACCATAATAGTGGCCTGTCATATACACCAGTCGACTAATTGTATTGCTTAAATTCAGAATCTCCAAAATTTTCTTTCATTTTGCGAAATCCCAAAACCCATTCTCTTAAATTCCTCTCAATCCTAAATCGTTGGTAGTCATTGAAAGCCAAAACTCACCGATTATCTATCTCCAAACACTAACTGAACCAAAACCCCAAATTGAAACACACATTTTCCATTCAAATCACAACAAAAATCCATCAATTTACCTTCACATAAGTTTTAGGGTTCACATATTGCAAACTAGAAAATCTTTGTCATTGTACGCAACCATGGGCCTTAAAACTTCATTCAAGAGACCGAGAGACTCAAGGGGAGGCTCTACTTCATTTGGTTCTATTCGGCCATTGCTCACTACATGAGAGCAAGATAAGAGGTATTAGAAGCATTTTATGCAATATACTGTGGTACCGGGAATGTTCTTCAATATAGGGTTCTTGGCTATGGAAGGTTTTGAATTGAGTAATTTGATCAAGACTCAAGACATGGAAAGGTATCTGTGCTCCCAAACTTCCTACTCTCATTCCATTGTTAGAGATTTTTTCACTAACTTGGAATATGATGAAGAATTTTAATAATTCAATTCTATGATTCGTGGGACAAAATTTAAGTTCAACAAAGATTTATTTATTAGAATTGTGGGATTGCCTGAGCCAGGTGATGATGCATGCCAAATAGATGAATCATTATCTCTTATTACCTGGTATAAGAAAGAAGTAGTAGTGTCTAAGATATTAGAAGGACAATATGCAACTTATACCAAAATACACACTAAAGATTTAACTCTGAATACCAGTTTAGTATTTTATATAATCAATCATGTGCTGCTCTCGAAAGCTGAGAATTATTCATACATGAGAGAGTTTGAGCAAGTTCTTGTGTATTGTTGGCTGACTGGTAGAGTAATTGATTACTCATTTGATGCTGAAATTTATGATTGTTGCACACAGACAAGCCAATAAAAGGCTGCCATATGCAAGTGTCATCACTAGGTTGATTAAAGATTTTGGCATTGATCCAATTGATGGCCAAGTTGCTGTGCCCAAGGTCTTTCATGAGTTTAATATCAATATGATGGGATTTACATGAAGGAATAATGAATGGATTTGAAAGAAGGAGAATGAAAACAATCCCATAATGGATAATGAAGCTGGTGCAAGCGAGAAACCACAAGCAGGTGCTACAACCATATCCATGTTACAAAACTTGATTGTGATGCATGATACCATGAACACTAGGCTGAATAGCATGCATGATTTTCTAAACAATAGATTCAACAATATAGATGGTACTCTGAATATTAGGCTGAACAGTATAGATGATACTCTTCGTTCTCTGAGCACTCGTGTATTGAGTTTGGAACAAAATATGTTAGATTTTTCTATGAGATTGGACAAATTTGAAGGGGTTGAACCAAGAGACATAAAGGTAGACAAAGCACATGATGATGGAGAGCAGAGCCAACAAAAGGAGTAGGAGACAGACAAAGCACATGATGAGGTAGAGCAGAGCCAACAGGGGGAGCAAGAGGAGACTTAATAGACTTAGTTATTTTTCCTGTAGTTATTTAAATTGCAATGTTGAATGTTTATGCTAGTTGTAACAGTAAGTGACTTTATCTGTAATTATTTAAGGTTCAATATTGACTATTTTTACTAGTTGTAACAGTCAATGAAAAATTAATGATAACAAGACATTCAATATTTATTCCATTTGGTGTACTTAGTCAGAGCATATTTTACAATATTTTTTTATTGCTTCTTCCAAAATGGTATTCTAATAGACAAAACACATGAAAAATATAGCTTATAAAGTTCTTGAGAACTCCATTACATCAAGGGATTGCATGGGATGATCAACTTGTGCCTACACAAAAAAATAATAACAATAAAGAAATGACATTTAATTTAAATTTATTTTACTGTCAGCAATCTAGTAAAATTAAAATTATGGCCTTGTGATTGAATGGATGCATAAAGTACTAAAAGTGTGAATAAGGATATTGCTGATTAGGTCCCACCGTGCAGCCTATAGTTCTATAAAGATAACGATAAATGAATAATTATTTAACAAAATAGAAAATTATAATCACATATATATTTATAATTTCACCTACATGCGAATCATTAGATCTAGGAGCTCTTCTTTATATTTGAGAATGAATCTCAACCCAACTCTTCAATCGTCTCTTACTCTTTATGCCAATTTTTCTCTTCAGTCCCTTCGTCTGTGTGACACTTCAGTGACAGGTGCTGTGGTAGTCTATTTTAGACTCTTTTGCTTTAAACGAAGTTGCATCACTTGTTTGCTCAAATCATGAATGACTTCATTTACTATAAAAAAAGGCTTCAAGATCATTAAACACTTTAGTTGCCAATCTTATTAGCTTGGAGCAGGGTTGCCTGTACTGTTGCATACTCCCAAGTCTAGCATTTTCTTCAATTTTATTTCCCCTGTTATCATGGACCACGTTATTCTTTGCTTCTTTTGTCCACCTATTTAATATGTATTGAGTAGGAAGCGTTTTAATATATCTCACGTCAAACACCTTCAAAGCATGGCAGCACAATATACCAGAAGTTTCAAACTTTTTACAACTATAATAAATGGACATGATGATAGGGTCAAACAAAATTATGTAATCAACATCTTGATTAACTATCGCAATCACGTATTCATACAAAGCCTGAGTTTCATTTCTTTGTTTTATAGATGCAATTACATATAGATCGAATTCTTTCTGAAACAAGTCAAATATGGTGATTGTATAAATCTTAGCAAACTGTTGGAACATAAGTGATTTCTCCATTTTCAATCTAAGTAATTTATGACGTGATTTGAATTCATACTTAAACTCACTATAGCGCTTATCTTCTACAACTCTCTCAAAGTGTTTGAAGAACTAAAGAATATCTAATTTAGGTTTCATGCAACTCTTAAAGTTTGAATTTAAGCTTTTACTAAATTGTGTACTTCTCATGTCAAGTGTGAAAACTTTTTTCATGTAACAGGCTGCCCACTTCTCTTATATGTTATATAAAGATCAGAGCCATGTATTTTCCTCTACACTATATGCTAATAATAAGTTGATCAATGCCACTTCAAATTGCATTTCCTCTTTATATTCATACATACACTTTTTTTTATCCCTCAATAAATGAGAACCATCCCTCGTCAGGTTGCCCAAGTGTTTAATAGCATTTTGCATCAAATGCCATGTGCATAATCCATGAAAAGTTTCTAACATCACTTCATGTAATGCTTTAGCCATTGTTTGGTCTTGATTAGTAAAAATTGTGAGAGGTTTTTTTTTGCTTATGTGCCTCTAAAAAAATTTCAAATAGTCATTTAAGTGATTCCATTGTCTCATCATACATCAAAGTCGCTCCAAAAATCACCACTCCTTTGAAATGATTGAATCCACAGAACAAAGTAAGTGGTCGGTGTGTTTTATTAATGTTGTATGTTGTGTTTAAAGATATCACGTCACCAAAATAACTATAATTAATCAATATTATTGCATCTACCCAAAAAAAATTAGCTATTTGCTCTTCGATATTCACTTGATAAGTATAAAAAAATAAATAATTTTTCAACAATTGACGTTGAAAATATTGCAGTAGACATCCAGCTTCTCTATAAACCATGTTTCTTTACCTTTTTGATCGAATATAATTTTTGACATCCAATCGAGTATAGCCAAGATTAGCTCTCCCTCCTACTTGTATACTCATCAAATCAAAAGATGCTTTTTGTTGAAGTCTAGAGTCCTCAGCCAACTCAATTTTATGACCCTAAATTTCAGATAATTTACGCTGTGAAGCTAACATATGTACCGTTTCAAGAAGGTGAAATGGATGATTATGTTCTTCAACCAAATCATTGATTTTATATTTACCATTGTTAAAAGTAATTCACATTCTTTCTTTATAATTTGTTCTTATCTCAAGGTGAGAATTTACTGTCAAAAAATCTCTTTTGTCAGCCTTTCGAGAGCCTTCTTTACAACATACAAATTTATACAAAGTTATGATCCCATCTTTCTTATTACTGTTAAAGTAATGTTTTCTAACTCTAAATTCTAGTTACCATATTTCACCCAAAACTTTCATGCAGATTCTATACTATCAAAATCTATACCTAGTTTCGCCTTCAAATCAACCTTCATAGAAGAGTCCATTTGCTGCTCTGTAATAGAGTCATTCGGCAACTCTATTGTCTCTTGCTCTACTACTTTATTTGACAATTTTATTTCTCCACCTTACTCTACTTCTGCTTCTATCAGCAACTGCATTTCTCTCTGCTCTACTCTCACTTCGTTTAGCAAATCCATTTTTTTTTCTTTTTTTTTTTGCTTTGCTTCATTCAACTTCATTGCCCTCTAGTCCCTGAATTGTTCGTTCACCAACTCCGTATGGTTTTCCCACTCTGATGTGCTTGGTTTTTATGTTACGTTATCAAAATTTACTAAAATACATGTTTTAAGAGAACGCTGCGTTTTGGCGAAAAAAGTGAAAAACATGAAAAATAGAATAAATAAGGGTTTGAAATTATAAATATTTTAAAAACTTTAGGGATAAATAATAGATTTCAATTATATATTTAAGAACTTGAGGATAAATAATAGAACATTAGATTTTGATTTATGAGACGATTTTGGTTATATTTAGAAAAGTAAAGAAGTCTTCTAATAAAATTTATTGAAATTTCGAAGGAAGTAAACCCAAACAGTTGAATCTTATACAAGACAGTAGATTGGCACTTTACACATTACAAAGTTATCAGTCGACTAGTTCTTTTACTAATCAACTGTAATTAGGTCATTTTTCTTTCATTTTTCTCCCTTTAACATAAACAGTTGACTGGTATTTATACTAGTCTACTGTTAAATTTTCAGCCTGTTCCAATAGTTAACAACTATTAGAATAGGGGCATGATGTTTAACCAATCGACTAGTTGTTTTGATCAGTCAACTGTCGTGTTGGCTTGTTATGTCTTGTGTGTTGGCCTTTTTTTGTCATTTGGATGCCAAACACCGTTGTTTTGTACCACAACACTGCATGTTGTGTTTCTCCCCACAACAGAGGATCTAAATCCATGTTTTTACTGGTTTAAAAACCGATCTAATTCCAAAAGCTATGGCCAATGCTGTTGAAAATTTAAAATTATTTGAAAATACTTTCATATTTTAATTATATTCCAATATATGTCCTCATTGTACTATTATATTTTTAATAGCCTTATATATATTCGTTCATGTAATTTTTAATCAAAATAAAAAAAAATTAGTTGAATTATGCATGCAATCATACAATTAGTAGTAATGGTGACAAAGTAAAGACCATAACGACAATGATAGAAATAATAGTGATGATAATAACAATAAAAATAATTATAATAAAGTATTGTGTTAAATTAATAAATTAATATAAAATTATTTTGTTATTAAAAATTTATAAAATTTTTTTTATCAAAGTTTATTTATTTATTTTTAGATATAAAATATTATACAGTCACAATGATATAAATAATAATAACAGTGTAAATTTATACAATTCTTTATACACTTCACAAGATTGAATTATTTTAGCTTATATTATTGACTTAAACATTCTTAAATAGACCCTTAAAATGCTTTGATTAACAATCAATGTGTTTAAATTAAATCAATTGGCGTCAGGGCCAAAAGCCCAAAGGTGTCTAAAATCCAATCAAATTACGCAAATATGATTCTGCCAGACATTATTAGGGTTTTGTAGCATGCACATTGCACGAAATATTTTATTTCGATAGATCGTACAGGACGAAAAGCAGAAAGTTTCACATCAATGGTTCAACAAATCTTTGTACTCAAAGTTACCTTCCGGATTTAGTTTCCTTGAAAGGAAGACGCTCCAATCATGGCTACCAAATTATAGTCCCGATGCTAGGGCAGACACTCACAGGTCTTGTACCTCTACTCCTCTCATTCCCAATGCTTAATGGTCCCCCAAGGGGCTTGTATTTGACAGAAACAGAGGAAAAAAAAGGAAATTAGGACGTTTTAGAGGTACTCAAATTTTTTTACCAAAAACAATTTAATAAAATTTATATTTAATAAATAAATATCATCTATTAATTCAGATATAAGTTTTAGGAACTACATCTTTTTTTCTTCTAAATTTACTTATAAATTTCTTTTGAGAACTTTCAGAAAATTTTAATCCAGAAAAAAAGTGTCAAGTTAGGGTCATTATGTGGTGCTCACCTAGAATGGTGCTCAGGTTTCTTGCACACAGCTCAGAGTCAAAATTATGAAGATTTCAAAGACGCTATCTAGTATAAATACCGGGTTAGTGCCATAGAAATTTCTCTGGAGATGAAGACAAGGAGTTAAAAGCAGAGGGGTTCTTCATTCATTTGGCTATATAATGCTCCACAACTCATGGCTGACTAGGTTCACAAGCAGATTTTAGGGGTAGGGCTACCACAAAGAGAGGAAGAAGACCAAGTGAGTGTGTGTGCATGTGTAGGTGAGCTGAAGAAAGAAACTGCAGTGCTTGGAAAAAGGTACAACTAGTTTAATTTCTTTCTTCTGGATTAGATTTTACAGCTGGATTCATCTTAAAAACCAAAATGCTTGTCCAAGTTCTGTTTTTGCTACTTTAGTATGTGTTAATCAGTGCCATTGTTTTTTTTTTCTCAACTAAGAATATAAAGCTAGCAAGGGAAAGGGAAAGAAAGAAACGAAAATGAATGAGGCCTACTATGGATGGATCAGGCAGAGAATGGAAAAGAACTCATCATGTTTTAGGGACATATAATTAAATAGCACAGAACTCACTTTGATGCATGCGATCTTTTCATTTTTTTTTTTATCCCTTTTTATCTTGCGTTTTGTGCTCCTAAAATTCTAATGATTTGTTGCTCTTTGGTAGTTTGGGTTGGTCTCCAAGTGTCAATAAATTTGAAGTTCTCTTAACTTCTTTATTCTCTAACTATTTAATATGTTGACAAGTTATATACAATGGGATGTTCTGATGTGCAGCAGCAAGAAAAACCATGGAAGGTGGGAGTTCACGTAATACAGTTGCAGGTATTCATTTATCTTCCATGCTACTAAATACCATTTCTACTTATTTCGTTTCCCGTATTTGAAAATTTCAAAATATACCAAAGGCCATAATATTAAGGGTAGATTAAATTTACCTCTTACAGTTTAGTTTGAAATCAATTATCTTTTATAATTTAAAGATATCATTCGTATTTTTTGTGATTTATTTGGTTACCACTTAATCAACATGTGGTATTTTTTATTTAACTTTTAACCCAAATTGTTTTTGGCATTATTAAAATAATGCCTTCAACAGTTTTATTATTGAGTCTACTTTACTTATCTTGAAAAATATCATTATTGAAAGTTTGTTTTGTTTATACCTTGAATAATTTTATAGTACCATGAAACTATTGGATCTAAGTTGACATTTGAAGACTAAGGATGTGTGCTTGAATATAACAAATTTAAACAAAAGGGACAAACTATTTTTGAGTGACATTCATATTATTATTTTCGTTAAAAACATAATAGGATTATTAAGTAGTAGTAGTGGAACAAACAGTAATATCAAGTCACTAAAATTAGTTTATTAAACTATATAAAATGGTATTAGTGTAAAGCATGAAGAGGAAAACTTGAAAACTCAAGATCTTAAGACAGATTGGCAATCATTCTCAAATCTTATCACCTTTTGAATAATTTACAGTTAAAACATTGGTGTGGCTTTGTGGAATAAGTTGTTTGGGGTTTGTAGGGAGAACTGGGTTTGTCCTAGGAGTTTAGACTTTAGAGCATTTTCTTCTTATTCGATTCAAAGGTTTTGCTCGTACATAGTAAAGTAGAACTTTGTGGCATGGCACTATATTTGCAGTATTATGGAACATTTGGCTAGAGCATGCAGAATGCTCGTATTTTTAGAGGTATTTCTTTGTTTCTAGATGACTTGTGGGCAAGGATTTTATTAGGAGCTTCATTGTAGTGTTCAACTCAAAGGTTATTTAAGAGTGTCCTTTTTGCATATGCAGATACTGGACAGTCTTACTGCTTGTTTAACTCTCTTTTCTATGTATCTTTTGCCTTCTTTATTTGTAGTTTTTCTTATGTGGATATCTAATCCTCCTCGTTTTTATCTTTCTTCTTTCTTAATAAAATTTTCTTTTGAGAAAAAGAACATCTCTGTGGCTCTGTCAATCCATGACTCGTTGATAAGTTGTTTGTAATTGGTTGATTTTAATATATATATTTTCTTCTGTGAGACAAGAAGCCAAGAAGAAAATATAGTGAATGTTATCATACCTAGTCAACAAAGGAAGTTTTCTCTGTCGACAATTATTTTCATTTCATTGGTGATTTGACCAGAAACGAAGGCATCAGAGTTGGAAGCTTTACAGAAAGAACACGAAGATAAAATTCTGAAAAAGCAAGAGCTCAAGAGACAGATTGAGCTGACAAAGCATCGTTTGGAGCAGAAAAAGAAGGAGTTTTCAGAGGAGCAAATGGAAACTTTCGATACCTTAAGCAAGAAATATAACAGTCTGAGAGAGGAATACAATGCAATCCTAGCTGAAAAGTCAATGTTATCAAAGTAGTTCCCTTCAAGTCAAAAGCCTGCCATTGTACGAGTAATTGAGAGTTCAAATATATTTAACTGAACTTATGCTTATGTTGCTTCTCAATGTCTTCAATAATCTGTAGGTGTTAGCTTTCGCAACTACATCAGGCTTGTCACTTCAGTTTGATTATATTTCTTAGCATTTTGTTACATTTTACTGCAATAACTGCAACTCCACGGCACTTTAAAGCCTTGTACAAACCAGTATTTAACTAAAGCAATAAACTAGTTGAGAGCCAAATGAAGAAAAGTTGCAGAGAATGAAAGATGTGAGCTGAAAGATTGGTCCTATAATTTAAATTTGCGATAACACAAAACGCAAGTCAGCCAGTGACCTCCCAGATGCTCTTCACCCAATAGAAATTATTCTTCTCTTCAGAAATGCATTTTGATAGGGAGAAATAACCTGCTCCATGTTAATTAGCATTCTAATATAGAGTGTGAAGACCTTTGATAGAAAAATACTTGGTAAAGTTTTTTAGGTATTTGTCATGAGATTCTATAATTAAAACAAAATATGTGGATTTTTTTTAAAAAAAGAATCAACCATCTAATGCTGAGTTGTAAAAAATATTTCTATATCATGTTTTATCGTAGAACTTGTTAACAAACACCTTAAAAATTATACTTAAGTTTTGCCCAATTCTATAAGCAAACATTACATATGCTGCTTGGCCAACATCCTTACAGCACCGTGGGGCCATTGTTTTGGGGATTAGAGAAATGTAAGTTTGATGCTTACCTCCATAAGATTTCATGGTTTCTATAACTATGAAACATTATTTACTAGAGTTCTTAAAAAGCTTTTAAGAATATATAATTTTTAACTCTCATCGTGAATTACTTAAATAAGATTCAATTTACATAACATCAAAATAGTTGATAAAATTTAAACACTGTTGTTTATATAAAAAATTGTGTTTAAAATATAAAAAAATATTTTTTATTATATATTATATTATTTTTAATTATTATTATTAAAAATATTATTAAAAATAAATTTATATTATTTTAAAAATTTTATTTATGTATTTATTATTTTAAAATTTATATTAAAAATTTTATTTTACATTAAAATATTATTATTAAAAATAATATTTAATTTTTTTTATGTATTTATTGTTTTTAAATTAAAATATAAATTAATTATATTTTAAATTAAAATATAAATAAATATAAATAAAATATAAAAATATAAAATAATATGTGAAACCTATTTAGTGAATTTTAAAGAATAACACTATTAGAGTACAAAATTACTTAACATATTGTAGAATTGTTTTAAAAAAAAAATGATATGACACTTATAAAATTCACTTAAATAACTTTAATGAATATCATTATTGGTGATGCTTTAATATCTTTTCCATATCATCTCTCCTCAGCTAGAACTTTTGCAAATATTGATTTTCGTATCTCAGCCAGCAATATAAGAGACTCTATGCTCAAAGTAACTGAATATACCCGACCTATGAAGCACGGACACAGACACGGACACGGGACACGTAAATTTAAAAAAAATATAGAACACGACACGTTGAGAACACGCGAATTAAAAAAAATAAAAAAATAAATATATATATACACACAAGATCTTTATTAGAAACTTTATTGCAAACTCCTATACCAAACCCTTTTAACTTCAATAAATGAGCTATATCTCTAGAATAAGTTCCTTTATAATCATTCCCACAATAACTACATATAACTACATGTAAAAGGAACATTTCCTCCACCCCTTGTTTCTTTTTCCCCTTTTGTTACAAACTTCCACGAAGGTTTGTAATTATCTTTTTGCACATTATCTTCACTAAGATTAACATTTTCAGAATCAGAATTGTGAGACATCCTGAATAAAATAAAATTAAGTATATCACATAATCTAGTGTCTAATGCCTATTGTTTGTCATTTCCAAGCAACCCACCACAGAACCCATTCCCAAAACATACACAATTACTTACAAAATCAGAAACAATTGAAATAGAAGAATGTAACAAAATCAGAAACAATTGGCATAGACAAAATCAGATGCAGAGCATGAAGTTCAGAAGCATAGGCAGCACAGTAAACAACGAAGGATGAAGAGTTGAGAGCATCAAACAATACATCATCCAGAGAAATATACCATCATCCCAGCAGCAAAAAAATAGTTGTTAACTAGCTATAAATGACGCCACAAAAGAAAAATTATTCCAGGAAAAAACATCATCCCAGTTACCTGAAAGCTGAGCTTTCCCGCGTGAGAATGAAGCAGAGTTGAGGGATAGATGAGGCAGAGGGAAGCTGGCTGTGAGAATGAAGCAGAGGGACGCGAAAATGAGACAGAGCTGGCCGTGAAAACACTGGGCCTGCGTGAGAATGGAAGCTGGCCGTGAGGCAGAGGGACGCGAAAATGTGAGGCACGCAGAGGCAGAGGGACGCGAAAATTCGAGCAGCCCCACAGGCAGAGAGACGCGATTTCGAGAGGCAGAGAACCGAGATGAGATGCAAGGGAAGATTGGGTTCTGGGTATTAGGGTGAAGGCTGATTTTGAGAGGCAGTGAGACGCGATGAGATCAAAAATGAGAGGGAGAAGAGATCGGGTTCTGGGTATGGGTGAAGGCTGATGACCGGTGGGCTTGGGTTTTGGGTTTGGGCTCTGGGTCTGTGAATAAAAAATGGGGGCTGGGCTTTTTTGTGCCACAGCTGTGTCGGACACGTCCAAAAACGTGTCCGACACGTGTCCAATTTTTTTTTTTTTTGTTTTCAACATCTGGACACAGGGACCCGTGTCCGAGGCGTGTCCGGGGCGTGTCCGACACTCCGCCACGCCCCCAAACGGAGTGTCCGTGCTTCCTAGTACCCGACATTAAAGGGGGAAATTTCTTTTATTTTTTATTTTTTACCTTAATGTACAAAATCCTCAATCATATCAAATATATGGCACATGCTCAGATCTGTTTCCTAAAATAATACCTTGATATGTTTGCATAAATTCGTACACATACACCAAAATAGAATTACATTTTGCTTGCATGTCTACCAAATAGTGAATGCCGACCCTCTGCTATTAATTCTCCAGTAGCTTTATTTCTAAGGAGAACAATTGTTCCAGAATAACCTCCTTTCCGTCCTAAAAGCTTAGAAGTAATCTCTAGTTCATCCTGCAATAGTACATACATGGATAATATATACAAAATTAAAATATGCAAAACTATATCTCACAACCTCCACATGAAGTTTCATATAAAAAGAATGCTTGAGAAGAAATGACAAGAAACGAGAGCTTGAAACTTGGGAACTGGGTTGTGGGGCAAGGAACCTAGTTGTAGATGAAGTTTGAAGCAAAAATTACAGTAAGAACTGTAGTGATACACAAATCGCATGCAAATAGTAATTTAGAATGAAAGAGTTAATAGCATATCCGAACAGGAAATATAAAGCCAGTAATAAGCAACAATATACTAATTATGTTTCAGGCGTCAGGCCAATCACTTAAAAAATTTACAAAAAAATTTACAAACTTTCCAAAACCCTATAAAGTTAAACACTTGTATACTATGGGTTGTGCTTGATAGGAGTGAAATTGTGAGGCTGGAAGGAGGAGTGAAAAATAATCAAGTACCTTGAAATGATGCATGGTTTGATACATTTTTAACTTCCACCCCTTCTTCCTCCTCCTCCACTCATACTATTTTAAGTTTCACTAGGCACAACACAAGTATAACAGAGACTAGACCTTGACATCAAATTGAAAGGTACATACATAGGAAGTTTCAAGTAAATGTCTTACATTAACATGAGCAGTTGACAGATAAGAAATGGACATGTCAACTGAAACATTCATGGGGAGACCCTCCACATGGACTACGGCACCTCCAACCTCATCTACAATGTTTGCGATTGCACCATTAGCCAACTTCCCAGATCTGTCCTGTAGAAGCAAATCCAATATGCTGCACATCCTCAAAGATCTTCATACAACATTTAAGAAAAAAAAATTGTGCCCAAAGCAGTGTACTTCTGCCCCCTAAAAGAATTGTATCCACTGCCAAAATTAATTTAAAATATGGTTCTGAATAACAGCTATATTCTATCACCAATTTCTTTTTTAGTAGACTAATAATTTAGCCTTTGAATTTGTAAATTCATTTAACTTTCATCCCCAAATGTTATTGATTGCACAAATTAGTCTCTAAAATTAAAATTATTGTTTTTGTTAGTCCTGAAAATATTAAATTCAGTTAGTCACCACTGCCATACAACTTTGATGTTTTTGAGGACTAACTTGTGTCCTTAAAAAAATTTAGATACTAAAGTTAAGTAGCTGTATAAATCAGATACCAAATTATTAGTTTCCTCTTTCTTTTATTTGCGAACAATAATGACTAAAAATTGCGGATAGCAACAGCAGGATAAGCTTCAATTCTTCATGAGTTATTGCATACCCAGTAAGAATTAATCAATAAAGGACAATATTTCAAGCCAAAGCACTCCTAATCAAAGCTAAAATCACTTAATTATAAGTTCTTACAATCTAATTAAAGAGAATTGTCCACATGATTCGTCTACATAAGCAGAAATTGTATAGGCCAAAAATTTATGAACACATAGTAAATTGGTAAAAACTGAAAGATATAAAGAAAATATTGGGGGTTCAGGCGTGTTACAGTGAGACGAGGAGGGACTTTGAAAGTACAAACGACGAAACCGGGTTCGACTCGATCAACTCGGATGCCTCGAAGGGTAAAGTGCTCATAGAAACAGAATTCAGGGCCAGGCCTGTGAGGAGGAAGGGACAGTTGGGATACAGCCTCTGATTCTTCATGGGTTAGCTGCAGAAACTCCCTTGACTTCTCCATCTTCGGCATTGGGCGCGTCTCTATCACCCGCAGAATAAGAATATGAGTAGGGACATAGTAGTAACTTAGTAAGACTAGTTGAATTAACTTGTTGCTACCCGTTTGAAAGAATTTACAGAAGTTACCAAGGAATTTTATTATTATAAAGCAACTACTTTTTCTCGGCCGTTCAAAAGTATTCTATTTTTTGTGCTATCTAGATTATGGATTCATCATTAAATACGGTTTTATCTATAATTTTTTTATTAAAATATAAAATTTAATTAATTATTTTTCTTTCAATAAAAGACTAAAATTCTATTTTGATGGTCCAGCATCAATTTTTTTTAATAATATTTTGTCTCAATTTATTATTTCAAATTTTAATTTTGTATTACTTATATTTCTTTAATCAATTTTTGATAATAGAATTGTTGATATCCTGACAGAGTTATATTATGAAAAAATCTATATGTCATCAATTTATTAGCTTAGCTATAAGAAACTGAATGGAGCAACGAAAATGATACAACTTTGAGTTAGTATATTGAGACAAAATTTTTAAGAGAGCAAATTGATATTTCACTTATCTTTGTAGGAAAAAATAATAATATTTTACTCTAAATAAATTATTTTTTTCGTAAGTATATTTTTTCTTGTTTTCTTCATACTCATCTTGTTACACGAAGTGTTTATTGGAATGCGCTATTAAGAGCCATAAAAATATTAAAGACGGTGGGTTTGAGCTTCTTTCTCTAATTCTAGAGAGAAGGTGATGAAACGCCTTCTTAGAGAGGTAATTTGTTCATGGTTTTCATCCATGAATATTGGTGTTACCACAATTCTACTGCTATCGGTGTTTTTAATAGTAGAAAATAATTAGGGGAATGTTTGGTATACGATAAAGTTTGTTATTTTTGAGAATTATGATTTCTGAGAAACATAATTGATAAAAATATTAATTCATAAAATTGTATAAAATGTGTTTGGTTGAACTTTAAAATTGATGGAAATTTTAAAATAATTTTTTTGTGAAACTTTTATTTTTTTGTTTGGTTATATTTAAGTTTTTTGAGAATCTTCAGTAATTTTTTTAAAATGTCCCTTAACTTTTTTAAAAAAATTATCTTATCTATTTTTTTAATAAAAAGTAAAACATAAAAAAATAAAATAAATTAAAAAATAGTTATAGTTGTCTTCTCAAAATAACAAAGGTGCTTCCTTTATGACAAAAGATGTGTAAAATTTTAAAAATAGATAATCTTACATATATAATTACATGATAGTACTATATTATAAAATAAAAAATAATATCTACATAGTATAATGTTAATACTTCAAATATAATAATTTATACAAAATATTTATACACAAAATAGATAGTTGAGAAGATATAAAAATAGGCAGAGGTGGAAGATAAAAATAAAGAGTAAAATTATCTTTTTATTATTTAGCAGTATTCTCACCTCCATAAAAAACTTAGATTCTCACCCTCCTGTATGAGAAAATTTTGGTAGAAATCCTCGTTAAAAATTATTTCCAGAAATCATAAATTCTTGATAATCCTATTTTAAAATTTAGGAATGGGAATTTGATTTTTCCAAATTCAATTTTCTAGGAATCCAAAATAATTTCCCCTACCAAACACCCCCTAAATTCAATTAGGCTAACACTTTTAATCCTTTTGTTCAATGTTGCATTTCCCTATTGCACCATCTTCAATCGCTCTGTACTCGGCAATCCTTAGGTGTCAAGGTTTATTTGTTGTAGCCCTTGCATGTCTTCTCTCTAGTAGCCATTTCAAAACTATTTACCAAGGCCACATTACAAACCTTGAAGGCCCTCATCGAGGCTTAACTTGGTTCAAATATTAACTGGGGAGTTTCATATGATCAAAGTCTGTAGACTTTACTCAGTACAAGAGCTCTTAGCCATATCAAAATTAAGGCTTTTCGAAGGAAATACCTCTAATCTAAAACTGGTTTCAACATAACCTATCTGTGGATGTTTTACATTTCTTTCTTCAATCAAACATTTCTTTCTTCAATCTTGTATCATTAAACTTGTTTGCCTATTTAATCATTTCTCAAAGTTCATTCAGTGTTGAGAAATCCATTTTCAAATACAAATGCCTTCATTCCAGAATTCGGGCATTTATCTCATCCATGGCTTTCAGTGCTTTGTTTGCTTAATCATTTCCTGAAATTCATTCAATTTTGATAGATCTTCTAAAAAAGGCCTTCATTCTAGAACTTAGAAAATTTTCAAAATCCATTTGAATTCTGGCATATCTTACCGATGGCTTTTGATGCTTTCTTTGCTTAATCATTTCCCAAAGTTCATCCATTTGAATGTCTTTAGTCTAGAATCAGGACAATCTTTAGCACTAAACATGTCGCATTTATGTCTTTCGATTTTGCATTGACTAATATGAATCTTTAAGCATGCCTACTTGCTTAATCATTCTCCAAAATTCATTCAATTTCGGAAAATCCATTTTCAAAAGGAACACCTTTTGTCTAAAACTATGAGATTTACGCATGCTTACTTGCTTAATCATTTCCCGAAGTTCTTCTAATCTTGTGAAATTCATTTCTCTTGGAACTCATCATGACTTTGGCTTCGATGATGCATTATTTGCATTGACTTTGTTAAGTGAAGTAAGAGTGGATCTTACTTACTGGCATTTCGTACAATCATTAACAATGGAAAGTTGACAAGAAATTTCATCTTTATCATTCTTAATGTGTTTACTTATGTGTTTCAAGAGAATTTTTCTATTTTGAAGATTGTATTCAGCATCATATTTTTCAGGGGAATTGTGTAAAGGTCAGATTCATGGCAGTGGGAGTCTAGACTTGTTTTGATGGTAGCTGTCAACAAGTTCAAGTACGATGTGAAGATTGGATTGGAAGTTCCAGTATATTTGAGTTTTTGCTTTGTGTTTGGATTGATGGGGAAATGGGGGTTTTTGTTTTCTAATTTTTAATGAACTTTCTGCATCTTCTTTCTGCTACATATAAAAAGCATAAAAGGAAAATCGTTGCTCATGTGACTATATGTGTAACTAATTTATCAGTTCGCTAATACCAAGGCACTGTTAATAGTTTCCAGGTGGTAGATGATGAACAATGCCATGGTCATCTCTTTGTTGCAGTTATTAAGAAAGTAAGACTAGAATTAGTTAATGCAGAGGATGATGATTGTTTCTTTTATTAATCCAAGAGAGGTTTTGCAGGAAGGATTTGCAAGGCTATGGACTATGAAGAGGCACAAATGCAGGTTGGGCACTTTGCACTACCAACAGTATGATCATGTTTCTATTTTGTACAAAAATGAAAATATTAGTAGAAAGGGATATTGAACATTGACCTTCAATTATATTTCAGGCTCATTGGAAGCTGAGATAAAATTTTCAAAAAATTGTGGTTTAATAAGTTTCTTACAGCTTTAGTGGAACTTTTGATGTCTTTAAATTTTGGTAGACATGGCGACAAAATGAGAATTTTGCCCAACACTAGGATACTATGTGTTTCCTACAGGTCTACTTCTTTTCCAGAAATTTCTCAAATTCAGCCATGTTTCATCACTGAAGTGACATATACTAAATTCAAGAAGGAAGTACTAAAAATTGAAAAATCAGGCATTTTCTTACGATGAGGTTTTTATTATTCCAGTGACTTAGAAAACTATGGTTGGTTAAAGAGGATTTGGAAAAGTACATCTTGGTATTCTACAAGATGATACTCAAGTAGCTGTTAAGCTGCTTCTCTATCATCAAAGAAATGCCATAAGGTATTTAAGTAAGGGGAATGATGCAAAAATCAATCCATGCTCTAATGTTTTCCCCCCTAATTGTCTCATAATATTTGCCTACACCTGCCCTATTGCCAATTTTATTTAAGATTAGTGAAGGAAGTATTAATGGGATCAATGAGAAAAAATTGAAATACCAGATTGTACTTGTCCTCATAAAAAGATGCAATAAATCCTGTTGCAGCAGTTGTTGAATACATTTTCTTCTTTGTTGGATAATGTTTATGATTTAAACAGCTTTTAGAAGGTCGTCCTTTGTTCTACTATATTGTAGATGTTATTATTTTTCCAATTTTCATAATATTATTATATGTATTTTTTAAATTTTCTATGTCTTTATATTTGAATCCATATTTGCTAAACTCAATATCATTTTATCACAATATTTATTTTGTAATTAATACTATAGGACTTTTTCTATTGTACCAATTATTAGAAATTATAAAAACTATTATTAAACCATCACTTATTAGTTTAAATTTTTGAATTGAATTAATTATTGATATTATATCAGTATTTTTACGTCCAAACGATCAAAAGTTTAAATTTTATCAACCTCCGTTCATTATTTTAAAAAAGACAGAAGAAAAAATTAAGAACTTTTAGACAATTTAAAAAAAAAAGAATCATGAAAAGAGATATTTCAAAGATTATAAAAACTACTAATAAATTATTACTTATCAACTTAAATTTTTTAGTTGAAGTGACTCTTAATACCTATTATTTGTCATATTGTGTGTTCATCATTATCATATTCTTTATAACTTGAATTGTACGTCTAATCTTATTGTTAAGCTAGCTGAAGTCCCATAATAAAAGTCCTTAACATTTTATGGATGTGAAAGGTTCAAAACCAGGATCATGAGAAATTTGGGTAACTGAGATCATTTATTTCTACATCTTCATATTGAATTTTCATTCTCTAATCCAATTCCTTTTGTTATTGTTTAATTGTTAATTTTTTGTCAATGGAAGTTAGTTCGGTTAGTAAAAATACGACTTATATCTCACAAAGACATAAGTTTAAATCTCGCTGCCAATGTAAAGACTTCGTTGGTGGGTGATTTGTAAGTATCTCTATAAACACTCTTTGAGTCAGAAGGTTTGTTTTGACCCTGTGAGCTCCAAGATCCAACTCACCTAAACTTTCCCTTAAGAAAAAAAAAGTTGGTAGTTTTGTTAGGGTGTTGGTGAAATTATAGGCGCAAGAATCTCTCAGATAAGTTCGTCATTTTCTTAAAAGGATATTTAGCATTCCTCTAACCATACCTCCCCCCAAGCACTTCTGGTAAAGTTTTGTAAATTGCCCATTTAATTTTTTTTTTTTTTTGTAGATACCAAAAGCATTGCTGTTGCTGGATATGAACAAATAGCTTATTCTTCAGCATAGCATGAACAAGATCTGCAAGTTGTGTCAAAGGATTGCCCACTAAAGAGTCCTTTCTTTTTTTTCCCTTTTCCTTGACTGGGTTGAATGAGGCAAAGAGCTTGCTACTGATAGATACACAGGTTTTGAGGTTAATGTGAATTATATACCAGTGAGAGAAAGATTAACCAATATAATAAACAATATTTTTACTCCCCTGTCTGGAAAAAAGTCGTCAATGAGTTTTGAAATAAGACAAGGAATTGAAAAATAATACATACATTATGAGTGTGTTTGGCAAGTCCAATAAAATAACTTATAGCGTATTTGACTAACTTATAAGTTTGTTTGACCAAATTAAAGGTGTTTGGTAAACGAGCTTATTTAGGTAGCTTATAGCGTTTTATCATACGCTACTTTGAGTAACTTATAGCTATTAACTTATAGTTTTTATAATTTTATTCTTTTTTATCCTTGTTATTTTATTGAAATTCCAACACTATTATACTAATGACCCTTAACGCAATTTATTGATCTTCAAGTTTTTTGTGTGCACTTTTCTTCTACTAATCAAGCGACACTTCCCAAAAGTGGGTGAGTTTATATTCTTAGAATACTGATGAAAAATAATCACAGAGTAAAAAAAAAAAAAATTAAAACTAACAAATTATATTTTTGTATTTTTTGGGATTACATAATGAAATATAATTACTAACAAAAAATGATAAATTTTATATAAGTATGTACTTTTATGTCATTTTACACTTATCAGCTAATTCAATAGCTAATTTTACCAAACACTTCTAATTCAATAAATTAACTTAACAGCTTTCAGCTATCAGCTAACAGCTTTCAGCTAAAAATTAATTTTTCAACTTTCAGCTAACTTTTCAACTTTCAGCTAACTTATCAGCTATTTTTGCCAAACATAGCCTATATATATACATTGGCTACTTATCAACAGGAGTTTTCTGATAACTGAACTTCCTAAGGAGAAGCTTTGCGGAAATGAATTAAGATTAAACAGTGGGAGCGTGAATTAATATGATCTGCATTAATAAATGAACTTCATTTCAAGCTTATTGGATAATAATTCAAAGCATGCTTTTGAGAAAATCCTGACATGAACATTAAGATGTTTACAGAGCACGGCAATGTTTGTAGAAAAGTAATGATACGAACTATACATTTTCCAAAGAGTCAAGGAATCAATCATCTATATTGCAGTCTATTTTGATTATGACCATATCTGATAAATTGATACAGCAAGGAAAACAAGACTTGGTGTGGAAACTTTGTATATGCATTAGCTTTCTTGCAAACACCAGAAGACGACACATTAAAGGGCAGAGAAACTGCAGAATTTGGACTTGGTTTAGCTCAGTTTTCAGCGGAGAGTCCCAACCGATCTTTTATATGTATATAACCTTGCCACCAGGAGGAAAGCTACCAAATTCAGAACACTTAGCACTGTCAATAACCAGAAGAAATAATGGACATGACCGTAATTCAGATTGTCAGGTATCCATCCAGGACTCCCATTCCTAGTACTGACTTTTGTGACAATCGTTACAAGCAGAGAGCTCAAGTATTGTCCAAGTGCAACAGTGAGGAGTGAGAGAGCAGAACACAGGCTCCTCATGGCATCAGGTGCCTGCTCATAAAAGAACTCCAACTGACCAATGAATGTGAAGACTTCTGCACACCCTATGATAAAATACTGCGGAACCTGCCAAAAGATTGACATGGGAATCTGTTTAAGTTCATAGTAATTGTGCCGCCTCACAATTCCAAGTCTTACGAGCTCCAAAATTCCTGCTGAGAGCATGGAAAATATGGATATGAAGAGGCCAACACCCATTCTCTGAAGCTGAGTTAGGCCATTTTTGTGCCCAGTGAACTTTCTAGTAACTGGCACTATGATCTGATCATACACTGGGACCCAAAAGATGACACTAAGGGTGTCAAAAATAGAAAGAGATGCTGGTGGGATCTTAAAGGAAGAGTCACCAAAATGAGGATCCAACGTTGCCCCTTGCAAGACAAATAAGGTGCTCATCTGACCATAGACAGTAGCAAAGACGATACCAGTGGCCCATACAGGAAGCAATCTTATAATAGCTTTCAACTCTTCCACTTGAGTAACAGTGCAAAGTCTCCATGGGTTTACTGAGCTCTTCACATCATCTAATTGCCCTTGCACAGCTGCTCTGTCGAAGAATCTGTGATATACAATAACAATGTGAACATTAACTAGGTCGGCCAAGAGGCCACTGTCTTCTACTGGTCTCAAAGAAAGGCTATTGTCTATGTTGAAAAAAACGCTTTGTATAGCTATATTCTGATTTGCATTATAACTGAAGCAATTGGAATACTGGAAATCAAATGATAATATGATTGTCGTATTTTGGTAAGAGAGTATGTGAGATAGGATGAATGTTGACTAGATCACTATCTCCCAAACTTCTAGATATCAAGCATGACATTCCAAATTCCAATTGCTTCTGATTCTAAATAATCAATAAACCTGAATTAGTCAATGTGAAAGTATGTTACCATTGACTTACCTTAATCCTTTTGAGTGGTCAAGCTTGCGGCTTCCTTGGATAGCAGACTCTGTATCTGCAATCTCATATAAAAGAGACTTTTCAGCAGGTACTTCTACATTGTACTTTCTTATGGATGCCACTATAACCTGACAGATGCGTGTGAGGGGGCTGCCTCCAGGCTTCTGGTTTCGATACAACCTAGTACCTGAAAAGAAACTCACCACAGCAATAGCCATGGCCACTGCTGGAATGCCAAAGCCCCATCCCCAACCCACATTATCTTGTATCCAGACCAGTAGAGATGAAGCGATAAGAGCACCAACATTAATTGAGAAATAGAACCAATTGAAGAAAGAACTCTTGTGTTCCTTCTCAACCTTATCAGAGTCATCGAACTGATCTGCTCCATATGATGAAACACAAGGCTTAATTCCTCCAGTGCCAAGAGCTACAAGGTAAAGAGCTACAAATAACACTGCACTCTGGCCATCAGTAGCATGACAATTGTCTTCTCCATAACAGGTTGGTTTTATGCCAGAAACTGATGCAGACAATGTCAAGAGTGTCATTCCCTGTGCACAAAGAGGAAACCTTTTTAGATGTTGTCATTCCCATGATTTACTAAGAACAGAAGCCCTTTTTTTTTTTTTTGGGACTGGGGGTGGGTGTTAGTCTTACTTCGTCCTAAGTCGTATTAGTACTAAATGTGACATGAAGCTTTGTGCTACAAATGATTTTTCTTCCAGCAATCCCACATATTAAGTGATCAATACTGGAGCTCCAACTATAAATCAAGTACAGAAACGAAGAAACCATACTCACAATAACATAGATTATGGAGAAAGAGGCAATAGTCCAATATCTTCCAAGATAAGCGTCAGCAATAAATGCTCCAATCAATGGTGTGATGTAGCATGTTCCACTCCAATCTGAAACATTCTTGGAAGCAGTAGTACTGTGCTCATGCAGTCGGTTCTTAAAATAAAGCACCAGATTTGTGCTCATCCCATAGTATGCCAGTCTCTCACAACATTCATTTCCTGTTAATTAAAACAGAAAACGATATGGATCTCACAACAAATATTACAATTCTACCCACCAAAGTTGGAGATACATCACAGTTACCTAAAATAAAGGGGCAGGCTCTCCAGGTTCCGGTTTTCTTTTTGTTAGCTGGATTTCCACGGTAATCTACTGTTCCATCTTTAGTATAAACATCATCTTCTGCCATTGAACTTCAGAACTCGCACGCACCAGGGAATTGCTCAGTTGAGGAATTCACTTGCAACTAAGTAGCATAGGAATTCAAAGGCTAAACAGCAATAAAAAAGAATTATATATTATTTTCCCATTGTTTTGACAGATACAAGCATGTAATTAAAGTCCGGCAACTATACTATAGATGACTAGCAGTCTAGCACAAATAGTCTCATTTCATGAAAAAATGACTTCTCTGGGACAATTTTTGTCAGAACAACGCAATAAGTTTTGCTGAGCTAGATGTCCCGGGTAGAAGACCGAAACTTCAGGAATCCGTCTCTGATTTTGATGTTTATTTATATCGATTATTCACCTCCTTTAAGAAGAAGGCATTTAATTCAAGAATCGGCGAAGTTTCAGAATTCAGATATATAAATACAGAGATCAGTAACAGTAAACAAAAAGAATTCAAATTTAATTGTAAGGCACAATTACAGCACAAGAGATTTTCTCCCAGGATCTGAAGCAGGATACGATTTTCAAGGAAAAAACAAACATCTGCGAAGGCACATAAAGAAAAAAAGAAAAAAGAAAAAAGACCTCAAATTTGATAGCATATCACTGTCACAATCTTAGAGATTTTTTACTAGAATCTGCAGAGGGAAATGGTTTTATGAAGAAGAAAACAATATTAGACAGATAATACACAGGCAGAGAACAGAACTAAGGAAATGCATCCCGAACCTGATGGTTGGCAACTCATGCAAGAATCCAGCAAAGTGGCTTTGGACTAAAGAGGGTATCAGTTTAAATACTATCTCTAAAAAGTGGGATTTAGGATTAATCAAATACAAAATCCGAAAATCTCATGAATCTGACTTTTATATTGGAAATATTACAAAAAAAGGGTCCGGGTTTGAAGTGCTGACTTTTCTTACTTAGTGATGAGTGATGCAAAGAATCTCTTAATTACATTGAGGGGCTTGTTGGGCTAAGATTCTTCAAAGAGCTAGAATTCCATTTGAAATTTTTAGTAGTTTAATTGATTTGGAGGTAATTTGTTCAGATTATATATAAAAATTAAAAATTTGAAATTAATTTTACTTTTTCCTGGTCAACAATTTTCACTTTAAAAAAATTATAGAATTAGTAAATTTATGTGAAAAATTATTTCTAAAATACATTCACAAAATAAATATATATAAAATCACAAAGTATACAGCAAAGTTGGACGGATTTGGACCTCCAATTCGGCTAGGATATGCAGCCGGAAGTTTCGACTTTCGACTGCACATGGTTTGCAAGATATTTACTATCATTAAATTAAAATAATTTATATTCTTTTATTTTGTTATTAAATATTTTTTCTTTTAAAAAAAAAATACATAAATATTCACTATATCTAACTAACTCTATATAAAAAACATTAAATAAAATAAATTCATGTCAGATATAATAATCATAAATACTATAAAAATTATTAATTATATAAATAATTTCCTTAAACAAAATTAGTTAAACTAATATATATATAATTTTTATAAAATTTCTTAATTATATAAATAATTTTTTTTTCTTGATAGTGCATTAAAGTTTGAAAGCTACATTTCACAATGGTGCAATAAACATAGTTTGGACTTGTGCCATTACACGACAATTCTATCTATTACAACCAATATTTAATAGTTTCCCTTTGAAAAGAATATGAACAATTCTAATGGTAACTAATAATTAATAATATGTCCTTTTTAAAATAAAGTGATGCATTGTGGTGCGATCCACCATGTGGACCGCTAATAATCATAGGAGATACATATATACTGAATAGCGACCGATTCGATACCATTATTGCCCATGTATTACACAAATCCATGATCTAATGTTATTTTGTTTTTTTTGTTTTTATTAACCAACTAACTTCAGATGTTGAATTTTTAACTTGTGGAAATAGATCATAATTAATTTATCTTGTTGTACAAATTTAATTCCAAAATATATATTTCTTAATTCTAACCCTTAACCGAAAAAATAAATATTGTTGATATCAATTTTAATTTATTATTAAAATTATAATTTTTATTATATTTATTTGATTTGATATATAAATTAATAATTAAATAACAAAGTTAAAAATTTTATAATATTTATATTATATTATATGAATGTCAAAGAAATGTTAAATAAATAAAAATATCATCTATATATATATAATAAAAAAATTATAATTTCAACGGTAAATTAATCAAAATATCATATATACGAAACTTTCGTATCTGTTAGCTATAACATTGTGAACGCAATCATAAAAAAAGTCGGGGTCCAATGTGTGAACGTGGAATTGCGGTCCGTGGAAGAATAGAAGTCTCCAAATGTCGACAAGAAGACGGATCAACGTGGCTAATGACTCCACCACGTTGAAATCTAACCACACAATGACGCAGGATACCTCTTGCGACAAGGGAAAGATTCGAAACTGGCTTCCCAATAATAACTAAAGATATCTTTCTCTTCTGATGTCGAGTGCATCATAAGAAATCATTAGTCAAAATCTATGTAAATTTTGGTTAAGTGAGATGAATAAAATTTTTAAATATTTATTAATAAAATAAATGAAAAAAATATTTTTTAAGATAATATAATTTTTTATAAAATTCAATTGAGAAAATTTTAAAAACAATTATTTATCCAAAAATTTTAAAAATAACTATATCAATATTACTTTAATATTGTTTTATGCTGAGTGTGAAAATTCAAACTCGAGTAATTGGATTAAAATTTTTACATATTTGAATCATTATTTTTATTTAGATATTTTCATTTATCAAATAAAATAATAAATATTTTTAGATGAAAATAAAAATTGAAGAGTTTTCTCTTTTAAGAGGTTAGTTTTCTTAAATAACACCATTTTATCTAGTTTTTGCATCTATATTAAATACAAAAAGAAGGGCGCCTAAAAATCTCCCCTAAGTCAACCGATTCAACTAGACTATTCAAAGAACAAGTAATAGATTTGTGCGGATAAGATTAAAATTTTATAAGAAAAAAGTTTTACATACAAAAGTTATAGATAAATATGAATTTAATTATTGCATTGATGAAAACAAATTTAAAAAGGAATTAAAAATAATTGAATAACTATAATTCAAAATAAACTAAAAAATATATAAAAAGATAAATAAGAAACATAAAAATTAGAAACATAGCTAGATGAAAAAGAATAAAGCTTAGTTTATATTAATTTTTATGTAATTTATTTTCAAAAAGATGAATATTTATATTTATGAGACAATTAAACAATTTTAATTAGTCTTCTTATTTTTAATTAAAAACTTAAGCTCTTTGTATCTCTTTTTATTTATATTTTTATTAGAAATTAGATTGTTTATATTTTATCCAGTTTTTATTAATATTTAAATAATTTTTATTATTTTTATTTATTATTATTAACAAACTTAATCCCATCTCCTTTTAATTTATCTTCTTAGATAATTTATATTTTAGTTATCTTCTTACTAAAAATTAAATAAATTATATTATTTTTATTTATCTTCTTATTAATAATTATATAATTTATATTATAATATATTTATCATAAGGCATCCACATACATTATAATAGAAAAGTGACGGATTTTAAGTGATTTTAGTAATGATTTTATAATGATTACACAAATTATTTTAGTATTAATCATTACAACTATTTTAGAAACAGTTTTAAAAATTATGGGTACTCCGTTGCTAAAGTACGTCTTAACTACAATTTAGAGCTGTCATTAAACCCTATTTTTTAACCTTTCCCAAATTCATGAAGATCCTTGGCCAAATAAAAGAAAAAAAAGACAATCATAGCAATGTCTATCTTCAATATTGTCAATGTGAGACACTCATAAAGTCGACGACAACATCATCTTCTATGCAACCAAAAGTAGCAAAAGTAGAGCTTCTACTCCAATCTCAACCTCGCCATCCATCTGTAGGCACAAATACATCTATTGCTGCTGTTGCTACCACGAAAATTACCACAAGAGAGAGCTCTAGAAGGAAAAAGCAAGTTAGTTTGAGCACAAAATATGGTAGTGACACCCTTCTTTCTAACAACTTTTCTAACCCCTCATCTTTGCTCCCACAACACCCTCTTTTAATTTTAGTTCTCTTCCTTCTGTAACTCTTAACATTTCCCAAAATGTCAAGCCCTCATTTATTGATTCTATTGGCGATGTCATTGGGAATACCTTTCCATCGCAACCCGCACTATTATTATTAATGTTGTCGATATCTCATTATTTGATGAATCTTTCTATTTTTATAACATTTTTAAATTTTAGATAAAAGAGAATTAAAATAAAAAAGACGAAAAAATTTCTCAAAAAGATAATACTTATAATGAGAAGTGAAAAAAGAGTTAAAAACTTGAGTTATTATTACATTTGACATAGTTTGTTACAAATCATCATTATTTTACAACAATTTTTAAAAATTATCATTATTTATGTTTTAGCAACGGTCTACCTGATCGTTGCTAAAAATGCATATATGATAATTAATTTATGTAAATATTATGACAAACTATTCTTATAAAAATTTAATTTTGAAATATATAATGCTTAATTCTAACCCTCAAACCAAAAAAAAATTAAATATAGTACATAATTATTCATATTATGAGGTAAATTTTCAATTTAAAAGTTTTTGGTTTTACATATATCATTACAAATTATTTTTTTGATTTAATTCTTCAAAGTGTTTGCAATGTTATTTTTTTTTAAATTTAATATCAAACTTAACTTGATATTAAAATTTTAGTTTTTGTCACATTTGATTTTACATATAAATTGATAGTCAATAAATATTGAATTAAAACTCTCGTGACATTCATTTTATATGAATGTTAAATCAGTATTAAATAAATAAAAATTTATATATCTAAATCAAATATATATGATATAAAATTTGTAACTTTAACAGTAAGTTAAGTTTGATATCAAAATTGAAGAGTGATATTAGGAACACTTCATCTATGATAGGCTAAATTGAAAAAAACTAATATATTAAAGATTAAATTAAAATTTTACTTATCTATTAGAGGCAAAAATATTATTTTTCTCTTGAAATTACAGTTGTACTTAATTTTTTAACATGATTTTGCTGAGATTAATAAAAATTTAAATAACTTTAAGAACAAATCAAAGTCATGTAAATAATGTATATTTTTATTACTATAACAAAGTAACATTATTTGTATAATTATTATATCTAAAAAATTTATGAATAATTCTGAAAATGACATAATTATTTATAAAAAATTATTTATGGAGGTCGTAATCTAATACTATTAAAAATTATTTTAATTCTCAAAATATAATAAAAATATAATATTATCAATGTATTATTCCATCTATATATATATATATATATATATATATATATATATATATATATATATTTAGTTCTTTAATATTTAAGAATATAATTACTTTATAATTTTATATAAAATAATAATAATAATACATATTTTAAAGTATATCAAAATATGATTTTATTCATTATTCTCTATAGTGGCCGAAGTTATCTATTAACCGTAACAGTGTGAACGCAATCGTGGAAAAAATCGTGGTCCAATGTGTGAAAGTGGAATTGCGGTCCGTGGAAGAATATCAACAAGAAGACGGGTCAATGTGGCCAACGAATCCATCACGTTGAAATCTAACCACAAAACGACACAAGAAAAAATTAAAGCTGTCTTTCTGTTCTAATGTCAAGTGCATTATGAGTAATTCTTAGCCAAAATCTAAGTTATAAATTTTTTTTTAGAAAAAATTGAATTATTATTTTGATATTTAAAAGATACATTATTTTTTAATTTGATCATTCAAAAATTTACTTTATCCATTTAATCTTTTAATCAACTCTATTAATAAAATTTTATCTAAATTATATCTTTAATTTTATTTGATAAAAATAATTTATAAATTAATTTAAAATTTATAAATTAATTAAAAATTTATAAATTATATACTATTTAAAATACCATATAGTTTATAAATTTTTAATTAATTTAAATTATTTAAATAAATTTATTTATCAAATACCTTTAATTTAATTAAATAAATTTATCAACTAATTAAATAAGTTATAAATTAATTTATTTGATTTATTAAATACACTCTTTATTTAATTATTTAAATTTTAGTTAAATTATATAAATAAATTTATTAATAAAATAAATATCAAAACATTTTTTAAAATATTTTAATTTAGGTTTCACTACACTCTAATTACTACATCGTAAACTACTCTCTTGTTTAGTTTGATAGCTAACCTTTTTTGTTAAAGCATTGTCAATAAAATTAATAGAAATGCTTTTAAAACATTGGCACGACACTAAAGTGTCTTTTGTTACTATATAAGTTTTTAAAAATTATTTTTTAAAAGTAAATATTTTACAAAAAATTTAACATTGACACTTAATTTATTTATTTTAAATAAAAAATAATTTAATTTATCATTATAAATAATTTTTTTATTAATAATATTCACATCGTATCAAATAATAAAATTAATATTTTTTAAATTTATTTTTATTATATGTCATAATTTAAAAATTATTAATAAATGAAAAATTATTTATTAACAATAAATTAAATATTAATTCTTTTAAATAAATCAAATATACAAACAAAAATTTGTTTTAAGAACAAATCACCCTTCTAACAGCAGCTGTGAGCGCTTTGGTCGACCTTCTTATGAGAGTGGGATTGACGGAGGTTCGGTGATGTTGGATTAGTCATCCCGCATTATTATACAAAAGTTTTTCGAAAAGGATTAAAAAAAATTGAAATGCAAATAACTTGTTTCAAGTGGATTAATTTTGGTAAAAAAATAAATTATATTAATTTTGAAATTTTATTTTATTTTTAAATAGCTTTTATAATTTCTAAAATAAAAGTTTGCTCAATGATTGTGCTTCCAAATCAAATTCTATATATTTAAAAATATTGAATGACTACATGTTTAACTTATTTTTACAAATATATGGATTTAAATATTTTTTGTTGTTGTACAATAACATTTTGGTTAAGTTAATTATTAATATTAATTTGGCCTAAAATTACTTGTAATAAAGTTGGAAATGAATTTCACGTTGACATTTCAAATTCATTTTAAAAATTGATGACGTGGAGTTTAAGTTGCAACAAAAAAAAAATATTTTCACTTACTAGTTTTTATTATTTAAAAAATAAATTTATTTTGTAAATTTAAAAATTTGTGTATCTTTATTTTCAAATCAAATTGGCATAAATGGTAATTTTTTAGTTAAATTTTCAATAATTATGAGAGTATTTTGATTTTCTTTAATATTTATGATAAATTTTTTTAAAATAACAAAAATCTCATATGCCATTTTTTAAAAACACTAAAAACATATTTTAAAAGTTTTTTATTCTCATTTTGTTTTAAAAAATATTTTCAAAAAATACATTTTGTTAAACTTTTTCAAGAAAATTTTCAATGAAAAGAAAAATACAAAATAAACAAACCAAACATGCCCTTAATGTTTTTTAAAAAATTTTATTTTTTTTTAAAAATAGAGTAATTAGTGCCACACTTCCAATTTATATTTATAACTAAAAAAAAAATAAGATACTAACTTTAATTTTTAAGTAATGAGCTTCTAATTACAACTTTTTTTATTTCTAGTTACCCAGCAATTTCTCATCAATGCCGGCACAGTTTTCTTCAGCGTGCTTCATACTGAACAACTGCACAAAAACAAATTTGTCAGAGTGCTGTAGATAGCTTGCAAGTATAAACAGCAGCGTGTCAGAAATAAGACCACTGCTTTAAGCAATGATTGAAAATTGTGGTTCAACATGGCACTTCTGAAAAAATCCAGCATTTTGTGAACATTCAGTGATCTAGGTATCAACAAATGCATCATATTTAACAGAATCTGCCATAAAATCATGCTCATATTTACTTAACTAAAATAACAACAAATACAACTCATTAGAAAGTTTTTTATTAGAAATTTTATGGCTGCAAGATGTATCATAAACATTTGTTTCTTTTTTATTTTCAGCAATTTATCTTATCTCATAGAATAGGCAAGAAACCAGAATACATTTTGAAGTAGTTAAACCACAAGAACAAAAGCCGCAACTAGAAGATTTGAATCTAATATGCAACAGAGTCAGGTTGATTAAACTTATAACCATCATCATTTACAGAATCTGCCATTAAGTCATGCTCATATTTACTTAACTAATATAACAACAAATATAACTTATTAGGAAGTTTATGACTGCAAGATATATAATAAACGTTTCTTTCTTTTTTATTTTCAGAAATTTATCTTATCTCATAGAACAGGCAAGAAACCAGAATATATTAAACCAGGAGACCAAAAGCCACAAATAGAATATTTGAATCTAATATGCAACAGAGTCAGGTTGATTAAACTTACAAGCATCATATTTAACAGAACCTGCCATAAAATCATTCTCATATTTACTTAACTAATATAACAACAATTATAACTTATTAGAAAGTTATGGCTGCAAGGTGTATCATAAACAATATAACTGATTAGAAAGTTTATGGCTGCAAGAAGTATCATAAATATTTGTTTCTTTTTATTTTCAGCAATTTATTTTATCTCATAGAACAGGCAAGAAACCAGAATATAATTCAAGGTAGTTAAACCCTGGGACCAAAAGCTGCAACTAGAAGAATCTAATATGCAACAGAGTTAGGTCGATTAAACTTACAACCATCAAAATTACTTTAAGCTTGTAGGATAAAATCAAGCGATGCGGAAAACTCCACACACCCAAAAGAAGATATAAATTCCAAGAAACGAAAGGTTAAACCATAATCTTTGCTACAAGTATGTGCTAAGTACTATTACATGAAATACTTTCTATTTAAAGGGTAAATAAAATATTGTTTATTAACTCCATGCATCATAACATAGAATGAGAGACTACAAAATATGTAATCAGCAAAGAAGTTGTATTGGTTTGGGCACATGCCGTTTTTGGCTCAATCACATGCCGGATTTCACTCAGACAAGTAAAGGACTCAATTTGAATATAGATAACCCCCAAAAAAGGCAAAACCACCAAAACTAATATAGAATGAGAGGATAGAGACCACATCTTTATGAGAAAAGTTTAAGTTTTTTTAAATGAATAATATAGTTTAAAATCTTTTTATTTAGTAGATCTTTTTAAAAAAAATATAAGTTTCAGGTACTTAGAATATAAGATAATGTTAGTTTTATTTTCCTTTAGAAGTAGACCACCAAATATAAAGTTCAAAAAATTAAGGTTTAGGGTTTATATATATATATGCCATGTCATGTTGTAGTTTATACTATTTGAAGTTTAATATGTCAATGTGTCAGTGTACATGTCTGTGCTCCATGGATTGCATATGTGAGACACATACGAGATGAAAGAATCTGTAAATAAGAGTCAGCCTAAATATCTAGTATTAGTACATAAGAGGAGGCTAAGTGATTAAACAGGAAAAAAAAATCACCAAGTGCCTTGAAACAGAAAATACTTATCTCTCAGTGAAAAAAAAAGAAAAAGAAAAAGAAAAACAGAAGATAAGCTATTAAATCTTGCATATTTTATTAGCATGTAAAATAAAATGCAAATCCAAAAATGTGTGCATTGATAGAAAGCAAGCAATCCACAAAACAATATAATGTAAGCCCTCATAATTTCAACATGAATTTTACTCCTCAGATATTAATAGCTACGGTATAAAGATGATTCACTATACAAAAAAGAGAATAAAGACAGCTGAAAAGCATTTGTTGGACATACTCCTAGGTGAGCTTCCATTTCATAGATAAGACAATACCAAACTAGTGTTACCTAATTTGTGGTACACTAGTATATATAGTACAAATATGGCAGTTGCCAAGACACTTCATATAATTCACAATAAGGAGGAGCTGGCTTAGTCAATACGATATTTGGGGTCGCAATATGCTCAAAACACTGTTCAGTGTGCTTTGACTTGTACAAATGAGAAAACATATATTCCTCTAATATCTATTCTACAACAACATAGACTTATATCATGTGTCTAACATTAAATAATTAAAGCATAAAAAAATCAATAACTCTAATCACATAACCAAAATTATGAATAACTTGTAAGAATCACTTAGAAATATGATTTTAAGTATAAAAATTTAATATAACCAATCATTGTCACTGTTAGTTTCTAACCCAATCAGGTCAAATAGTAATGATCAAAGATGTCCAAAGTATTTAAGCATTATCATGATATTCTCTTATAAGAAAACACAAAAAAGAAAAAAGAAAAAGAGAACTACAGAGTTGGACTGAAGAAGATATCCATCACAGTCAACTACACACATTCATCTACACTCTATCTAAAAGACATCCTAGAATCTTCTCTTCTGGAGATCAAACTATCTACCTTACTTGAACTCAAACTTGAGTAGTGGGCTAAGGTATCACTGCAAGCCTAGAATAATGGTTAGTATTCATTTGACTATAGAAGGCAATCCTTAGGTTGATTGGAGAACAGAAAAAATCCAACCATGCACCCAATTTATTTTCAGCGGACTGGAGATCACTTATTCTAGTTCAATCCAGTGCCTCCAACTCAAGTATACCCATTCCTCTATCTCTCTTTGGTGATTTCTGGGTTGTCGGTTTTTTCAATCCATTATGCAAATGATAGACAATTGGGATCATAGCACTTGGAACACAGATCATTAAGGGGGGGGGGGGGAGGTGAATTAAGGAGCAATTACAAATAAGAGAATGAAGACTGCTGAAAACCCCTTGATGAGTTTTCATTTCATAGGTAAGATGAATGCCAAACAGTCCAAGAATAGTCAATGGTGATTGTTTAGAAAAAAACTTGAGGCAAAAAGAGATAAAAGTAACGATAATATTCTATAGATATGCATGTAAAGCTATGCATAAGGAGGCAGAGACACAATAACTACGGCAGTCAGTTCAAGTTACCCTAGACAGTTTTAGTAAGTAAATATTGTACATCATACAAATTTCCCAACTAGTTGAAACCTATTTATAGGACATTTGGGTATCTTATCATATATATATATATATGAGAAATATGAGAAAATGAAAAGAAAAAAAAGAAGAAAAGATTCCGGTGTTTAATATGTCCTAAACAATATGGGGTCTTGGATTTCCATATATCTTATAGCCAAATCTATTATGAGTGGGTGTCTTAGTACTAGGTAAACTATGACACCCACTTACACTTAACCAAGCCCTTCCAAAAAGAGCCTAGAAAAATGAACAAATAAATTGATATATTTAATAAACAAACCTGAACATGGTGTTTTTTTTTTAATTCCTGTTCTTATAGACTTTCCCCACTTTCCCTCATCAACAACCCATAGAAAAAACTAGTGTTGTTTAATTGTTGTTTAATTTGCCTCTTCCCTCTCCTCACAACCACAAGATCCACATTCCAGGATTTGCAATGCCAGTTGTGGGTTGTTTGCATACTGGATTGTGAAAAGCCATGACCCAGAAAAGCTAGAAAGAGACAGAGAGATGGGGGGCATATCTGGGTTTAATGCACGGAACAAGACTAGAATCAGCAATCTCTGATCAATTGGCAACAAATGAGGAGCATGACAGGGTTTTTCCCAATCTTCAATCAACTGAAAGACTATATCATCCTGAGTTGAATAATCAATAACCATTATACTGGTTACATCTTGCAACAATACCCTTAGTCCACTATTCCTTTTGCGCTCATGGAAGGAAGAATGGGAGACCCTGATGGACAGCAGATGAGCACACACAGGTGACACTGATTGGTATCTTCTTTAGCTCAACTTTGTTTAAATCTCATTTTCTTTTTTCTTTTTTAAGGGAATAACATTTAACAGAATACATCAGATACTTTATATATATTTGACTATGAGTCCATAACAGGGTTGGAATCTAGTTGACATAATCAAAATAACCTAAAATTAAAATTCTCTATAACAGTGAATGATTTATTATACTTAAAATTCACTTTTTTAATTGATTCTTACAAGTTATTCATTTGGTTTAATAATTTAAATTTAGTAGACATGATATCATTTTATTTTTTAGATAAGATATTAGGATTGTATGTTTTTTCATGCATATAAATCAAAGTGAATTGAACAGTATTTTTTAGCCTATGCCATATTGCAACCCACATACTGTCTAGACTAAGCCTATCCCTCCATATTGCGAATAACACAAAATTTTGTAAGAAGTAGCCTTACCATGAATAAGGTTACCCTGGCAAAACTATAGTATATACTATGAAGTCGGAATCCATGCATAACATATATACTACAGTATATACTACATAAACTTAACTCCTTCAAACACTAATTAATTACATTATTGGACATGCATTTTGATTCATACTCTGTGGATTGTGCTAATTGTTAATGTTGCTCCTAGTTTGAAGTATATTAATGGCAACAGTTAAGTGACAATATATCAAAGGCAAGGATATTCAACTTAAATGGAGTTCTTGCTTCTCAAGTCCTAAAGGCACTATAAAAAAGAAGACACTACAAGAGAAAGATAATAGAGCTTACTGCGACGAGTACGCTTCTTGTAAAGGATTCGGTAGCCACACTCTCGGCACTGTATCACATCACCTGGTTTAAGGGTGTTCTCCATCCCACAATCTACATAAAACATGTAAAATCACATACTGCACAAAAGCCGGGGGAAAAAATAAACAAAAATAAGCTAAATTGACGGAAGACCCATTAATTTGCAAAGTAGTCAATGAGTTTTAGAATCAGTCAAAAAATTCAGAAAATCATGTTTAAACTCAAATACATAAAAATGCAACTAAAATACACAATATTTCTTTCCAATAAACTTTCTTGGCAACCAGACGGATAATTAGAAGAGTGAACACACCTCCACAGATGTAGCTTACAGGCTCAGGTTGAGGATCCATGGCTTTGGCGAAATGCAACAAAGAGAGGTTGTGGCCGTTAGGTCTTCAGACTTTCAGACGCAACACAGCTCTGGAGGATGCGGATCCCTGCTGCGCCCAAAACGGAGGTGGGTTATTAACATAAAACTCACTGAATGTGAGAAAAACAAAAGATGATTGGGTTGATTATGAGCTGTGTAACATCAGTCAGTTACAATATTAAGATCAATGGGATTTTGGAGCCTTCCTTTATCTCTCAAAGGGGCTTGAAGCAAGGAGACTGTCTATCTCCATATCTTTTTATTTTGACAGCTGAAGTTTTATCAAGAGATATAGCTAAAGCATTGAAAAACAATGAAGTCAGGGGAATTGAGTTAGCAAAAAATGCCCCACAACTAACTTACCCTTTTTTTACAGATGACTCAATTCTCTTTGTAGGGGCTAATGAACACCATGCAATAAATCTAAAAAAATTATTGAAGACTATTCTAGGCACTCAGGGCAAGTGATCAATTGAGATAAGTCGGGCATCATTTTCAATAAAGCCACTTTAGTTATTACAAAAGAAAAGATACAAAGGGTGCTCAACATGCCTATTTGGGATAATTCAGGAAAGTATTAAGGGATCCCAGCTGTATTGGATAATCCAGGAACTTGACTTTTTATACAAGAAAATTTGAAGCAATCTCATCTTGGAAAACCAGCCAACTTTACAACATGAACAAAATTCAATTTCATTGCTTCCGTGATGCTTTTATATATGTAAGGATATTAAGAGATGTTATTCCACCAAGCTTTTAGTGTAAATGTATGAGTGAATACAAAAGTGCTAAAATAATCTGCTTCTATTTATCGTCCTTTGCTTCCCATCCATTAACCTTATATTATTTACTATAATATTTATATTGTCCCTGATTTAAGGCTTTCCCCAAAGTTAGACTAGTCTCCATTATCTGAAGCAACTTCACAGATTTTTATATATTTTTTTCATAACCTTATAGTACTGTAAGATTTGTAACCGAAAGCACACAAATTTTTGAACTGCAGACTGCAATATTGGTCTACAAATAAAAAACACTTGTCTAACATGTACACTTGTCTAACTGCATCAGATAAATTAAGCTCATCATCAGATTTTGATTCAGCACATTCCCACAGGCCACATCGAGTACCAGAGCAAGGCCACATACTGAAATATTGATTGGCTTGATATCATTACCTTGTAGAGCAACGAGTACCAGAGGGGAGCAGAGTGCAAATGCAGCAGATTGGGTCACGGACTTGATCCTGGCTTGCCCAAACGAGCACGCTAGCGCAGGGTGATTCTTCTATGTTTTGGAGCCAGTGGCCTGTCACTAGAAGCTGCAGACGGCGAGTTTAACCGGCAATGGAGTGGAGAGCAAGGCAACGAAAAGAAAGAGAAGAGAGTGGAGCAGATCAGGCAGGGTGAAATCAGAAATCTCTTCTCTGTTTTGAAACATGCGGGCGGTGGCCTGTCACTGGAAGCCCGAAGCCGCAGACGGCGAGTTTGTGTACCGGGTACCGGCGACTTGGGGGCGGGCTCTACTCTAGGGCACGATGAAACTTGAAAGCCTACCTTCGGGAATCTTCGAGTTCGGGGGGGGGGGGGGGCTGAAAATTGAAATGGCAGAAGCAGAAAATGGAAGAAAATGAAAATGCTGATGCATAATAGGGAGCTGGGCTGGGCTGAAGGGAAGGCCACTTGGACCGGAAAGGCGCTGGGCTGAAGTGCTGATTGGGCCTGGACTGGCGATCGATTCGGTCTGGCTCGGTTGGAAATTTTTTCCAACCGAAAACCGAATCGAACCGCTTGGTTCATTAAAAATAAAAACCGATCTAAACCGCCCAAAATCGATTTTTTTGGTTTTTTAATGGTTCGGGTTGGTTCGGTCGGTTTTGTTCGGTTTTGAACACCCCTAGTGAAAAAGAAGTTGCTTAACTAGAAAATAAAATTTTTGTCCCAAGGGGAAGATGTAGTTCTTGAAGGGGGATTAGTCTATGGGAAGGCAAAGAATTCTTGATGAAACATGGGAGATGGAGAATTGGCAATGGGGAAAACATAAACATCTGGGAAGATAAGTGGCTCAGGAGTAAAGTCATAGAAAATAACTCCAATAGCAGTTTAGAAAAAGTTGCTTCTCTTATTGACCAAGCCCTTCTCTTATTGGCCAAGACTCTAAGACCTGGAATATTGAAATCCTAAGAGAAATGCTACCCATTCACCAAATAAAAGATGCTCTTGCAACCCCTATTCCCTACTCCAACCAACCAGACAAATTCATTTGGCTTCTGACAAGTGAGGGCTAGTACAGGGTAAAGAGTAGGTATGACCCTGCCAAGGAGGTTGATCCAAACACTATTAGAAATAATGCTTCAACCTCTGCCTCAATCAACCCAAAGATATGGGGAAGAGTTTGGGAATCTCCTATTCCTCCTAAAATGAATATACTTATATGGAAGATCCTCCATAATGCCCTGCCCAGTACGGAGAATCTTCACAGAAGAAAATTGTCCAAGACTCTATGTGCCCTATCTGTAATGAGGGCCCAGAAACTCTGGAACATATTTTCTTAGAATGCAGTTGGACAAGAACGGCTTGGTTTGGAGAGATCAACCAAAATGGAAGATATAGGATTAATGACGGGTTGTGGGCTAAATCAACACATACAGTAAGGTTCAGGAGGTGGATGAAAAGGAAGCTATGGCGAAGTGCTTTATCATGGTGTGGCTCATCTGGAAGGAGAGAAATTCTTTTGTATTTGAACAGATGAAAATTGATCCAAGCAGAGTTATACAGAAAACAAAATTCTTGATGACAAGCCTGACCAGTTTACAGAACAAAAACGAACACACAGAGAACAACAATAGGGAAAGGGGTTCAGTCAGATCGGCAAAGTGGAAACATCCCCCTGTTGGGTGGTTAAAGATAAACACAAATGCTGCCTATCCTAATCAGAATACAGAGTGTTACCTCGCAGCAGTTGTTAGGGATGAAAGAGGATGTCTACTCACGGGCAACGTCAAACAGAGCTCGGCACACTCGGCTTTGGAAGCAGAATGCAGAGCAATTGAAGAAGCACTAATTTTAATCAACAACCTGCAATTGAACCGAGTGATTATTAAGACTGATTTCAAGCAGATGGTAGAGGTGTGTAATCAGAAAAGACAAATCAGAAGAGTCAGTCACATCCACAGTATGATCAAGGAGATTACCTCAGATGGAAGACAGATCAAATTTGAATGGATCCAGAGGGAGAAGAACGAAGAAGCCCACACGGTCGCTAAACTCTTCGCGCAAAGAAGGATTCAAAGAAATTTCCACCCACCGGTTAGCCTCAAGGTGATGCTGAGAAAGGAGGCTGAGATAGATGCAGAAAATCCCTAACCATTATTCGGACCCCCGAAGAGAATTTTGCCAGATCTCTCGGGTTTTTCGCAGTGTGTTGCTCCGGTTTTTCGCCCTAAATCAAGTGTTTTTCCTGCGAGCTAGACTCGTGGTATTGTTGTACAAATCGAGTCTCCCGTGTTTATCAAATTTGGACTTTTTGCCCCATCAGTTTGCGTTTAGGCTTTTGCCTTCTGTCCAAAACAAAAGAAAAAAAAAATTAGTTCTTTTTTTTTTAATTTATCTAAAATTAGAATTTTTATTCATTTATAATATTACATCCTATCAATAACTTAATATTTTTTTTTAATTAATAATAAACTAATGAAAGAAAAAAAAAGAGAAAAATAATATAAGAAATTATATATAAAAGAAAAAATTAATAAAAAGATAATTAATTTTTAGTGATTTCACAAGCATGGTAATCAATGCTTTGGAGTAAAAAGTACAGCAAGAGGCAAAAATAAATATGGAACTTTTAATATCAAACTCATTTTGATATTAAAAATTAATAACCGTTTTTATTTAAACTATCAACTTATTGTATAGAAGAAAATAAAAGAGAGAAAAATAATATAATAAAGTATATATAAAAGAAAAAATTAACAAAATATCAACTTATTGATAAAATTATCTCTTCTTCGTTTAGCATTAGTTTATTACTAATTAAAAAATAAACAAGATTAGGGTATTGACACAATGTACTATTATAAATGATAGAATTTTTTAATTACCTTTTTATTAATTTTTTCTTTTATATATACTTGATTATATTATTTTTCTCTCTTTTATTTTTTTTCCATTAGTTTATCATTAATTAAATATAAAAAAGATTAGGATTGACAGGATGTAATATTATAAATAAATAAAATTTTTAATTTTAGTGAAAAGAGGAACTAATATTAGCTTATACATTTTTCTCACATTTACTAGGTTTTATGTTAAAAGCCCTCCTCCAATTTTTTTTTTTTTATTTATGGATTTCTGTATAAATGCTACGTTTTGGGCGAGCAGGCAAAACACGGCAAGTGATCTGCATCTAACTTTGTAATCCTCTATTTATATAAATTTTGAATGAAATACAATTTTGATAATTCACATTAAACTTGTATGGAAATTAATTATAACCCATTGGCTTTAATTTTGGATAGGGTAATTTTCTTTTTTGACAATTGGACGGGTAATGACTCATTCACAAATGCACAAGTCGGTCAAGAATTAAATTATTAGGCCTCAGAAAAAAAAAAGAAGAGAATACCAATTGACAAAAATACCGCGTCCTTCACCATGTCTAAAAACGATTCTGGAGAGAGATGCCAGATGAAGATGAATCACCTGGATTCTAAATTCACTCACACACACAAGAAAACTAAGGGAATATCAAAATTAATTCCTCTTATTGCTAAAGTAAAACCAATAAGGGCTCCAAGAATTACAATTACAATGTATTACATTCAACATGACTTTTTCCATTCTCTTCTCTCCCCTTTAAACCTCTCAGAGATGTTGATCTTTACTCAATTTTGCTATGGTTACTAACTTCCCCAACGAACCTCACTCAGCCATGTGCATCGACATTAGTAATATCTATAATCGTTCCATACAAAAACGATGTCTTTGATTACTATGCAGTTACATAAAACAATGCGTTCCTTATATTATTCCAAGTGTAACAAATTCCCCCCTTGGGTAGTTCTTTGTGTTGAAATATTTTTTATATAAATTATTATTTTATTAATTATTAAACCCAATACAGATTGGGACATTATATTCTTGTGTGGACTGCACAAAAAATTTGGACAGAAGCTTAACTTACAATTTTTTTGACTGTCAACTTTATTCCTATCGAAATGCTGATTGAGTTAGAAAGAGAAAAATATAATTTTAATTATATTTATTTATTAATTAATTAGTGGTTTATTTAACTTATTCTTCTGCCTGTTAAACAACGTGCATAAGTATCAGTTTAAAAGGACTGACCACTACAACACAGACTGTATTTTTTTCTCTTTCTCTCTTTCTCTGAACTCTCTCTGAAAGTTAAAGAAGTCAAGTAAGTTATAATTCTGCTACTCTTGAATTGATAGATTCTTCAGGTACACTTTTTAATTATTTTTAATTACTCTGATTATTTTGTATTAAGATATTATAACACTTGGTATCAGAGCATAATTGTAATATCTTAATTTAATTATATTCAACTGTGACTCAATTGAAAATTTTGCCAATGCTGCTTGTTATTTTTGCGTTGCTTTATCAAACCTTTCGGTTTAATTTCATTGCTTCCCTTTTTTTTCATATTATTCACTGCGGGCAATGTTTTTTGGAATACCCTTTCGTTGAAATGCTTCTGATTAATTTGGTTGCTTCCTAATTTTGCATGCTGTCCCATTATGAATTTTTGGTATCGGTAATCTCGGTTTTGCCTTGATAATTTAATAAATAAAAAAACCTTTAGGAGTTGAGACTGGATCTTTCTCATTCATGGGATGGTTGATGCCTTGATGGGGTGTCGATTCGATGGCTGTGGTTTTGAAATCTCAAAGAGGGTGTTGTGATAATGATCTCTCACACCTAAACTAAGATTACACCACCCATTCACGAGCTCCAGTCACCTAATCTCACCATATTGGGAAGTAGAATCCTTGTATGAAATCGAAGATTGCATAGGATAGATCTTGATATTTAGGTGTTTGTTTGCTGCAATCTATGTGAGTAATGCTTTTCTCGTGTTTTTTCAATCTCAACGATGGTTTTCTTACTGGAAATCTCGCATGGAAACGCTGGTTCGTGGCGCTAGGGATCTTTCCCTAGATTTCTCTGGCTCGCGGCGTGACAACGGGTCACGATGGCTGGTGAGTCGGGCGCTAAGGATCCAGCTGGCTGAGGAAGAAGATGTTCTGGGCTGGACCTAGGCTTGGGCTTGCGTTCTGGACTCGTGAACTGGGCCCGAAATATGGCCTTGGCCTGCGAAGTGAAACAGCCCTTTTCACTTATGGTTCTGGCCCAGTCCAATCAAATGAAAAAAAATTGACTAGAGAAGACTGGGCCGAATTCCAAGCCTAGTGCAACAAAAAAAACATTGGGCCAAGTGATAGGCCTAGTCTGGTTTCAAAAAAAAAATTCCAAAATTATAATTTTTTCTCTTAGACACCTCTTAATCTTATATTTATTCACCTATGCTTTCCCTAATTTATGATAAACTCTAGAGACTCATGAAATTTTTTTAATTTGTCTTAGAGATAATGAAAATCTTATTATTTGTCAAATTTAGGATCACATTGCATTGATGATGGACATACCCCATAGGTGTGATATTATTAATGTAATTTTGAGGGTTTGGACTTTTAAGGATAGGCATAAACATAGCACTTATAATGTATTAAATATTTGTTATACCTCATAGATATGAAAATATTGAATATATTTTGTATAGACTTTTGAGCGAGCCAAATTTTAATGGTATAAAATAATTTTATGTGTGCCATTATAGTTGCATAATTGAAATTTTATTTTGGGAATATTGTAGTATAATTATGTTGAACGTGCATAATTACTATTTCCCATTTTTTGTTGTTGATTTCAGTTTCTGCTTTTGCGCAACTATCTTTTGTGAAGGCTCTTAATGGGACTAATTATGATGACTGGAAAGAGTCCCTGAATATATATCTTACCATTTCTGAGAAAGATTTGGCTTTGAGAGAACCCAAACCTGAGGATCTTACTCTGCAGTCTAGTGCTACTGACAAGACCTATCATAAACAATTATTTGAGTCAAACCGAATTTGTTTGATAGTAATTAAGTATACCATTGAAAAAAGAATCAGGGATACTATTCCTGAAAAGGATATTGTAGTGGACTACTTAAAATCTATTGGTGATAAATACAAGAGACTTGATAAAAGTCAAAATTTTTTTTACCTTTCACAGCTTGATAATACTCGATATGATGGAGTATCTGGTGTCAGGAAGAATATGTTGAAACTTGTTCATTACTATAACAAGTTGAAATTATGTGGAGTTGATTTGGGTGAAAGCACATTAGTTTATCGTATTCTTCAATCATTGCCGGTAGAGTATGGATTCTTGAGGACTTCATATAATTCGCAGGAAGCAGAATGGTCTATTGACCAATTAATTTCAATTGTTACCCAAGAAGAAGAAGCAATAAAGAAGAATAATTCTCACTCTGTAAATTATGTATCTCATGGCTTTAGTAGTCAATCTGGAGGATGGAATAAGAAGAAAGGGAAGAAGCTCGAGGTACAAAAGGGTGCAAAACCCAACTTTAAGAAAAATGGTGAAAAGAATGATAAACCGAAACGGAAATTTTTTAAAGGCACTTGCAATTACTGTAAGAAATTCGGCCACAAGAGAACTAATTGTTTTAAGCTTAAAAATAAGCAGGAAAAGGAAGGTACATTTTTTTATCTCGCCCCTCTAGCTCTAGTTTATTTTAAGTCTAATAGTATTGAGACATCTTTTGACTCTTGGTGGTTAGATTCTGGTGCAACTGTGCATGTTGTGAATTCTTTGTAAGGGCTCAAAGAGAAGAAGGTCCCCAGTGAAGCACAGAGGACAGTTTTAGGCATTATAGGGAATAATGCATCAGTAGAATATATAGGATCCATTTCCTTAAATTTAAATTCTGGACATGTTTTGAATTTAAATAATGTTATTTATGTACATTTTGCAAGAAGGAATTTGATTTTGATTTCTGTATTGAATGTTAATGGTTATTCTTTTTTTTCAAGAAAATAGAAAGATTGATATTTACTTTAATTCTATCATTGTTGGCTCTGCATCCTTAACATGTGGTTTATATTGTTTGAATGATTGGTCACTTGAACTTTCTAATCCTCAAGTTAATGTTGTAATTGGGAATAAACACCAGAGACTTGATGATAATTCTTCTATGTTGTGGCATCATCGATTGGGGCACATCTCTAGAGAGATTAGAAAGAATTACTAAACAAGGTGTTCTACAAGATCTTGATTTCTTAGATTTTGAGACTTGTGTTGATTGCATAAAAGGAAACTTCATAGCTAAAGCTAGACATAAAGGGGCAAAGAGGTCTGAAAATATTTTAGACCTTATCCATACTGATATATGTGGACCTATCACACCTATGACTATGGATGGGTTCAAGTACTTTATTACTTTCATAGATGATTACTCGCGGTATGGATGGATTGATATTTTGCGTGAAAATGGAGAATCTCTAAATGCATTTAAAAATTTCAAAGCAGCAGTTGAATTGAAATCTGACAAATTAATTAAAGCTATCAGATCTGACAGGGGTGGTGAGTACTATGGGAGATATACTGAGATTGGTCGGAATCTTGACCCGTTTGCTTTATATTTACAAGAACATGGTATTGAAACTTAGTATACAATGCGTAGCATCCCACAAAAAAATGGGGTAGCAGAAAGGCAGAATCGTTCTCTTATAGATATGGTCAGAAGTATGATTAGTCATTCCTCGTTACCTGAGTTCTTGTGGGGTGATGCATTGAAAACTGTTGTCTACATTTTGAATCAAGTCCCCAGCAAGATGATCCTAAAGAACCCATATGAATTGTATTTTGGAAAGACTTTAATATTAAAGCATATGCGAGTATGGGGTTATAGATCACAAATAAAATTGTATAATCCACAACAAATGAAGCTCGATTTTAAAACTGTTACCAGTTTCTTTATTGGATATTGCATTGGTTCTCATGGGTATTGATTTTATTGCCTAGATCTCACTACTAGGGTCATCGAGTCAGATCGAGCATATTTCTTTGAAGATGTCTTGGCAAGTGGGAGTTCTGTACCCAGATCTATCTCTTTACGAGATGAAAGCAATATTTTTGCTTGTGCCTATTGTGACACCCTCTTCAGCAGAAAGAAATAATATTGTGGATCAAGATGAATGTGAGGTGGAATCACCCTTAGAAGGTGATGAGGAGCTGGTTGTAGAACCGAGGTGGTCTCAAAAGGTTCGTAGGTCTGCTATTCCTAGTGATTACATGGTGTATTTATAGGAATTTGATTCAGATATTGATAATTTAAACCCTATATCTTATCAAGAAGTTATATCGGATTCTCACTCTTTTGAATGGCTAGAGGCTATGAAGAAAGAAATTGCTTCAATGTATCGCAATCATGTATGGGAACTTGTAGAGTTACTAAAGGGGTTTAAGCCAGTTGGTTGCAAATGGGTTTTCAAAATTAAACAAGGACCTAAAGGTGAAGTTGATAAACATAAAGTTAGACTTGTAACTAAAGGCTACAACCAGAAAGAATGTATTGATTACACAGATACTTTTTCTCCAGTTTCCACTAAAGATTCGTTTAGAGTGGTCATGGCTCTAATTGCACAATTTAATCTCGAACTTCACAAGATGGATGTCAAGACTGCTTTTTTGAATGGAGACTTATATGAAGAAGTCTATATGACCCAACTTGATGGCTTTATTGAAATAGGAAAAGAGCACTTAGTGTACAAATTGAAGAGGTCTATCTATGGGTTAAAACAAGCCTCCAGGCAGTGGTATTTAAAATTTGATGAAGTCATCACCTCACTCGGCTTTGTTGAGAATGTCTCAGATCAATGCATTTATCAAAAATTTGATAGGATCAATTTTGTAATCTTAGTTCTTTATGTTGATGATATTTTGCTAGCTAGTAATTCGATGAATTTTCTCAATGTGACAAAGCAATTATTATCATGTGAATTTGATATGAAAGATCTCGGTGAAGCCTCTTTTGTTCTTAGGATACAAATTCATCGTGATAGATCTCGTGGCACCCTTGGTTTATTACAAGCAACTTATATTGAGCGAGTACTTAAGAAATTCAAAATGGAGTCTTGTGCTTCCTCTCCTACTTCTATTCAGAAAGGTGACATATTATCAGACTCGTAGTGTCCCAAGGATGATAAGACAAGGGCTGAAATGAGAAAAATACCATATGCTTCTGCTGTTAGCAGCCTTATGTATGCTCAGGTCTGTACTCGTCCAGATATAGCCTTTGCTATTGGTGTACTCGGTCGATATCTGAGTGCTCCTAGCATGGATCATTGGAAAGCTGCCAAGAAACTTATAAGGTATCTTCAGGGTACAAAGAATCATATGCTGACTTATAGAAGATCAGATCCTCTTGAGGTTGTTGGCTATTCAAATTCTGATTACGGTTCTTGTCTAGATGATCGTAAGTCAACAATTGGATACATCTTCATGATGTCTGGAGGAGCTATTTTGTGGAAAAGTATAAAATAGACACTTTCAACTGTCTCATCTATGGAAGCATAATATATTGCTTGTTTTGAGACCACACGACAGGCTGTATGGTTGAGGAAACTGATATCTGGCATGCGCTTAATTGATTTAATATCACATCTTCTAACCATTTATTGTGATAACAAGTCTGCAGTGTACTGTGGTAACAACCATAGATTCGACCCGCACAAAACATTTTGATATTAAACTCATGTTCGTTAAAGAGAAAATTGTAGAATCTCAAACTCATATAATTCACATTCCTAGTACGCAGATGCTTGCAGATTCGTTGACCAAGGGCTTACCCATAGAAGTTTTTCGAAAGCATGTAACTTGTATGGGTATTGTGAATTCCTTTGATTCCTTGATTTAGTGGGAGTCTAATAAATATTTGATATCATGTTATTATTTACTTTATTTTTCTTTAAATTTTATTCAGTTCAGTTTGATGTGTTTTATATTATTTTTATCCCTATAGGATTCAATGATTTTGTTATGATACGCTTTATATATACATATCACTTGTTTCTCTATAGAAATCAATGACTCTGTATTGTTCTCTTATTGAACTGAGTTGGAAATAATAATATATTCTGTCATATTCAGATTATGGAACATTGTATTTGTGTCTAATATCACTTGCTTCCCCATAGGATCCAGTAATTTTGTAAAGTTTCATTTTTTTTTTGAATTGTGATAATGGCTTAATGGTGTTTTTCAAATAATTAATTAAATACAATCCAAGTGGGAGATTGTTGGAATATTTTTTATATGGATTGTTATTTTATTAATTATTAAGCCCAGTACAGATTGAGCTATTATATTCTTGTGCGGACTATGATAGGTGGACTGCACAGGAAATTTGAGCAGAGGCCCAACCTACAACTTTTTTGGCTGTTAGCTTTATTCCTATCGAAATGTTGACTGAGTTAGAGAAAGAAAGATATAATTTTAATTATATTTATTTATTAATTAATTAGTGGTTTATTTGACTTATTCTTCTGTCTGTTAAACAACGTGTAGAAGTATCAGTTTAAAAGGACTGACCACTACAACACAAACTGTATTTTTTTTCTCTCTCTCTTTCTTTGAACTTTCTCTGAAAACTAAAGAAGTCTAGTAGGTTGTAATTCTGCTACTCTTGAATTGATGGATTCTTCAGGTACGCTTTTTAATTGTTCTTGATTACTCTGATTATTTTGTATTGAGATATTATAACACCTTGTCCCCAAGGAACTTAATGTGTGAGAAGGTTCATGAATAAGGAAAATTGCTATTGGAACTCGAGATAAGGTATCCAAGTGGCATCCTCTACACTTGTGTGAGCCCATTACACCTATAACTCTGTGACAATAGCTCCTCTTTATTTAACCATTATTTTGTCCAACATCTTAATGGGAATCAATAGTATGTACCCTTGTTTATCCAAAGGGGGAATGGTACGTAAAACTGGCTATCATGATGCTGTTTTAAGAGGGATACAAGAAATATAGTATGAAACTTAGTATCTTTTGGGAGTTTCAACTGATAGGCTACATACCCAATTCTTTTAATCACCTCAAGAAGCCAATAATACAATGTCGCTATTTTATGAAATTCGTGGTTAGGAATAGATGACTGTCTATAGGGCTACAACTTGAGATAGATTGCATCACCCACCTAAAATTCCATCTCAGACCTATGTTTATCTACCTACATCTTCATATAGTCTTGATCCTTTCTCAGAATAGCTTGAAGGAGAGAAGATGTAGCCTGTCTAGACATTTCCATAATATCAACTACCTCTACAAGAGACTAGCTTGCAATATATGGGTTGCAAAGAGTTGGTGCATATTGATAGAGTGCCTTAAAAGAGTAATCCTAATGGCAGCTTGATGCGTGGTATTGTACCAGAACTCTACCAAGGGCAGACAATCAACACACTTGTGGGGCTTTTTCCCAATAAAATACCGTAAGTAATATTTAAGTGTCTTGTTTAATACTTTAGTTTGTCCATCTATTTGATGATGATAGGTAGAGGATTTATGGTGTTGTATACCTTGTATTGTGAAAAGCTCATTCCAAAACAAATTGAGAAACAAGGGGTATATTACCATAAAAATGTCATCTATCTTAGCTCCCTAAAGACATCCCTCATATTAGTAGGGGAACGGGTAAGCATAGCATGAATTTGAAGGCAAAATTCTCTTGGAAGTAAACAATTCACCCTATCCTAGTTTCAATCTCTAGTGCCTGTGGTTAAGTCCACAACACTTTCTTCTTGGTTATGTAAAACCAATTCTTCTTACCAGAAATTTTTTAACATAGTCTTAGCATTTAGCCATTTAGCTTCCCAAAAATAATAGAGAACCCATCTCTAATTTTTAAGCATTAGTTTACGAGAAAGGCAAGCTAAATCTTCTCCAAATCTCTCTATAATCTAGAATCGGTTGGTTTGACCATAATACCTTAATACCACAAGGCATTACGACCATATTTCTCCTCTAGCTCATGTTTCCTTAAGTCTTTCTCCCTATTAACAAATCACCCAAGCTTCATAAAACACACATCATTCATGGCATAACTACTTTTAATACCCATCCCTTTGGAACCCTTGGGTTTGCAAATTTGAATATGATCAAGCTCACTATAAGTAGCAAAAGGCAACTTAGTAGCTTGCATAATATAAATTGGGAGGATACCAATAACTATAATGACTTACAAATTATAATGACTTTTTTATTTTTATACTTATAATTAAAATAAAAGGACTAATTTGAAATTGAAATGAAATTACAAAAAATTAACAAACAAATTTAGACTAAAATGTTATCAATTTTTTTTAATTACTTATTCTAGCATTGGTAGCTTTGATGTAGAAATTTTGATCTAGATTTTAACTACTTCTATGCTTAGGGCATACACCCTTTGTATATTTGCTCTTAGCTTAATAATAATGGTGATGATTTGTGTTAGAATCTATGAAAAGTGTCGCACAATTTACATAAGCAGGGGCTGTCTTTTTTGTTCAAATTGTGTTTTATATGCATTCATTTATTTGAAAATAAAGAATCTAAAGTTTTGATTAAGCATATTTTTTGTATTTGATCAAAATGTTAGGAAAATTTTTAAATATTGTGTAAAATTGTGCCAAAGCTTTATATCTATTTCCACCCTTATATGCCTCTACTGATTTAGGCAAAATCCAACTTGTAAGTGAACATTCTTTTATGCCTGGAAACTGATATACGAGATCGAAATATATTTATTTCACCAGCTGATGTAAAACCTTACCTTCGAATGACACTTAAATGTCTTGCTTATTGCCATAAGAAATGGGTTTTACATAGGTAAAGTATGTTGCTGACTTACTCACTTAAAAGTTATTATTTGTTTTTAAGTGATGAGTGAGACGTTTGCTTATATTTTCTCAATGATATGAATCCAAACAACTTGTTGATAAGGCCTAATGGACAATCGAAACTTGTAGGTTTGGTTTAGCAAAGATACATGGGAGCCCTAATGAAAGGTTTATTCATTAGGTTTGCTTCTTTTTTCAAAATGTATAGTTCCTTTGTGCATGTGGGTGCCACTATGTGGACTTGGTGGCCTTTGGAAACAACATTCTGAATAAAAGTTCTAGGTTCTTTCATTCTCTAGGTTGATCATATTATGGTGACTCTTAGGAGGGGTAGAATATGTGGAACTTAATTATAGGTAGCTTACTTACCAACGATATATATATACATATGTGTATATGGCATTATAAATGCTTTTTGACACCCTTTGCTTCCTATATGTTTTGTTGTCTCTTTCAGAAGACAACTTCTTGCATATTATTAAACATACCTTGTTTCCCCTCAAGGTTTATCTTTCATGCTTTCTTTAAGCCAATGGATCTACATGCTTGACGCTCATGTTTATTCCATGAATTTGTGTTCACCTTGTGTTATATAGCACCTAAGCCGATATTTGGACCAATCAATATAGTTTAGGTGTAGATGTTTAGGCTACAACTTGTATATTTGTTGAACTTCTGCTTGGTTGACCTTCTTTGCAGGGAAAAAAATATTTTCATAGTGATTGGGTGATAACTAGTTTTTGGATTATGATTTGATACATTGCTGGTGAAGTTAAAATTTTTACTAGCACAACATTAATGTAATAGCCGTAAATTTAACGAGAAAGTTCAACTAAAGAAATTTAGAATAAAAGAGATAATTTTAGAAAATGGAGATTTTAATTAAGAAAAATTTGGAATTAAAGAGAGGATTTCGAAAATGGAGTTAGGACCCGGTGAAAATAAGTTATTATTTACATGGATTAAAGAATTATAAAAGAAATGTTAGAAATTTATGTTTCGGGGCAAAAATGCAATTTCTTAAAAGTTTCGGGGTTAAAATGTAAATCAGAAAATTTTGCAAGGACCTCCCTCAAAAATTAAAATTTTGCAGAAAGGTCCCCCGGGATATTTTAAGGGCCTCAACCAATCCGGAAGGTGGTCAGTGATAGATTTCTCCATCTCTCTTCAGAAAATTCTCCCCGAAAATCCTCTAACTTCTCTCTAAGATTTCTTCGCCTACGGACCTCGGATTTCGACACCACCACCACCAACGGCCTCAGGACGAAGAGTTCTTCAAATCCATCCGATTGGTTTCTGGAGAACTGGCCGAAAAATTGAAGGAAAAAACGGTCAAAAAGGTAACCCCCGAAACTCCTACTTTTAGTTTTCAAACGCAAAAACTAACACCGTAGATCGATCCAGAAGGCACCGAAACCTTTGAATCTCAAATTTCAGCCAGACCCACCACCGCAAGCGCCCCCACGCGCTGTATCTCCCTCGGCGAGTGAAGCCCACGCGCAGCTCCTCGGGTGGCGCGTGTAGCGCATGGCAGCCGGACCTCCTTGGGTTGACCGAGCTCCCGGAGGCCAAATTTCGCAAATTCGGAGTCGTTTTGAAGGTTTTCGGACGTTCCGAACTCGATTTTGGGGTTTATTTCGCTGAATTCGAATCAGGATTTTAAGGGTGTCCAACTTTGTACTTCAAAGTGGTGAGTAGATGATTCTTTCTATGGCTTATTTTTACTCTTCTTGAACTTTACATTGATAAATAAGCATGATTACATGTTATTTATACTTCCATATGTTCTTGAAATGGTTTGGAAATGTCTGAAATATTTGGTATATGATATGTAGTTCAAGAAGAGTTTGATTTTGAAATAAATTTTGAAACACATTGAACATGTGATTTTTCTTACACGTATTAATTGTTGGATATGAAAATTATGCATATTATTTTATGAAAGAAATTGAATGGCAAGCGTAAAGCTCATGGCGAGTCTTGATAATTACGGCAAGCGTAAAGCTCATGGCGAGTTGCTTGATAATTACGGCAAGCGTAAAGCTCATGGCGAGTTGCTTGATAATTACGGTAAGCGTAAAACTCATGGCGAGTTGCTTGATAATTTTACATTCTATTTGATGAATATACATTAATATATATATATATATATATATATATATAATGATGAATTTTGTCGGTTATATGGCTTGAGACGGTAATGTGAAGGTGATAGTAGTGGGAATGTGAGGAGGCAGTTGGGTGATGTACTCACATTCCCTGTTGATGGAAGTTGTAGTCAGAGGTATTGTGAGGAGGCAGTTGGGTGATGTACTCACATTCCCTGATTACTTATTGTGATGATGACAGTGGTAATGTGAAGAGGCAGTTGGGTGATGTACACACATTCCCTGTTGATCTATTGAGGTTGTAGTCAGTGGTATTGTGAGGAGGCAGTTGGGTGATGTACTCACAGTCCCTAATTACCTACTGTGATTATAACTATGGAATTGTGAGGAGGCAGAAGGGTGATGAACTCACATTCCATGTTTATCTATTGAAAAGATTTGATTTTTAATGCATACCAAAATTTATTTAAGATTTATTTGTATTATATGTGGTTACAACTATTAAAATGTGATTTGAACTGAGAATATTTTGAAAATGCGGGTCCCATAAGAATGTACTTTTGAACGGTAGATTTTGATATGATAAGTTTTACTATATAAGTACATCCTTATGTTGACCTGAGAAGTCATAGGAGGTGTTATCTGCTCATTGAGTTGTAAAACTCACTACACGTGGTTGATATATTTTTCAGATAAAGACCCAGAATTTGGTCCCGCGGCTACTTGACCGACTAGGTGTCGTGCTTCAGTGGTGAGCCTAACTTGTTTCTAGGCTCTCAGTATAATATATTGTAATATATTTGTACTCTAGTGTTGCTCTGAAAGTCACAGGTAGGATCCTTGTTTCCGCTGTAAACTTGATGTATATAGACTTGGCATGTATAATTATTGGTTTTGTAAACTTGTGAACATTGAATAATACTTGGATATGTATTATCGTGAGATCATTTGCATATGCGTAATAAAAAGTTTAACGGATATTAAAGGTATTCGCATTCCTAAAGTAGGGACGTGACAATTAAATACTGACATGTGGCAAAATTGTTAAAGAAAATATTAAAAATACTAACACAAACCCACAAACTTTGTCACATGTCAATATTTAGTGTGATACAAGTAGAAGTGTTAAATCTACGGGCAGTGTATCAAATAATAATTCTTAGTTTTTCTTTTTGAATAGTTAACTTCAGATCATGGATTTTGATATTTAAGCATTTAACCATTTAGCTTTATTTCTATATAAAAAAAATAATTAGCTTTATCCATTTGTTTACATTGCAATTTGAATATGCCATTTAGAGCTATTATAGTGAATAGAAGTTTAGCCCAAGCTATTGGCTATAGTGCTTTTAGACATTGTTAACTTATTATTATTTTGAATTCCATTTGTTCCTGCTCTCATATTTCATTATATTGGCCTTTTTTTTTAATTCTTTTATATACTTTGTAGATGTGATTCTTGCATTAGTTAATTCTATCATTTTCTTTTATATGTGCTAATAATCAAGCATGCATCTTTTGATTTTTTTTTTTGTCAGTTTCCATTTTCTTCTTTTTAGCATTTGATTGGGTTCAAGTCATATTGATTAACTAGGAAAGACTTTTGCAGCACTTGGGACTTCAACACCTACTTAGTGGCTTGATATTGTATACCTTCCTGATTATGCTAGCTAAATACCAAAATGTTCCAGCTACCTCTTTGCATTCTTTATTTCCAATGGCAAGTGATGATGCTTTAGATTTGTTGTCAAAGATGCTTATATATGATTCAAAAGTTAGAAATTCAGTGCAGCAGGCACTATAGCATAGGTATGTACCTTTAACATCCAATTAAGAATTCAATAACTGTCTTTTATTGTTGATTTATTCTCTTCTTTTTCTTTTTCAGGTATTTTTCTTTAGCGCCTTTGCCACAGATCCTAACAAGCTCCCTAAACTTGCCCCTAAGAAGGAACCTTAGGTTTCTGATTTCATTCCCCCTCCAATTGTATTATCATCTACAAGAGATTCTATGAGAGTGATGCCAAGACGTGATGGATTTGAAGGAAATGCATTGCAAGGAGAAATAATTGATGCTAATGTTGGTGATTGTAGACATATGGTAGGTGATAATATAGGCAGGAATGATCTAGCACCAATGTCACTAAATAAGATAATCACACTCTTTTCTAAATGACATAAAATACTTTGTTATGAATTTTGTAAAACATGGTGATGCTTATGAAAGAAACATAATAGTTTGATAGTGAAGTGAATTTTGTTGTATTTCATTGAAATAGAGTATACAATAAATATACATGTATAAGAATCAATCATATCTTCTCTTAAGGCTAATAATTTGTGATCCACTTCTAGTGAGATTTGATCTAAACTAATGGCAAAAAATCAACTAATTAGAATATTTACATTCATTACAAGAATATTTTTTTAATACTCCCCCTAAAGTTGGAAAGTGAATATCATGAAGTGTAACACCCCTAATTTACGAGCACGTGAAACAAACATTTTTTTTTCTGCAATCAGATATTTACCATAACATGTATAGCATTATTCTTTGTCATGGAAATATATACATATATGTTCTCTCATATATACACATTATACAGACAAAGTTATACATGTCAAAGTAACAACAGAAGCAAAGATCTTACCTGTGGCGTTCAAAGCACGCTCTAAAATACGAACACAGTATAATTCAAAAAGTATAAGCCTTGGAAGCAACGTAGACTTACCCAGAGAATATGTCACCTAACTGATCACCTATTTATAGAATCAGACTCTGTATTCTTATCTAAAAATTGTGGAAATATCGTGTAGTAAGTTTGACAATTTAGTGAACAGATAATACCTCCTATGACATCTTAGGTCAGCATATAGATGTACTCATGTTTTAAAATTTGTTATATAGAAAATACAGTTCAGAAGTACATTCATATGGGACCCATATTTCAAATATTCTCAAATCAAAGGATATTCAAGTATCTAAAACCATATTCAGCACGGTATGATCATTAAACAAATGTTGTTATGTATTAAAATATTTTACATGAAAATATTAGGAAGAACCCATATAAAAACTATCAAATATTCTCGAGCACACAGCAATGGATGATATTATGTTCAGCTGTATAAGTTACAGTAAAATATTAAGTTTTTGAGATAAAGTCATAACTTTCGTTGATGCATAATTAACATACTATATATACACTAAAAATCCACTCTTCTTACATAATGCTCAAGCATGTTACAGCTCTTAATACACTTAATTCACTCATTTACTATACGCACAGGGACCGATCAACTACAGTCACAATAAGTTATCAAGAAATGTGAGTTTATCACCCATCTGCCTCTCCACATTACCACTGTCATCCGGTTGGAGCGGTTCTCTCTTGGCTCACTCAAGCAAATAGGGCGTCTCTTACTCAGTATCGTCTCAAGCCATACAACCCATCGATATTCATCCATATATATATATATATATATAAAATTATCGAGCAACTCGCCGTGAGCTTTATGTTTGCCATTCAATCATAATCAGCAACTTTATAACTTTACAGATTAATGTCTCATGCACATAATATTCATTTTATCAAATAATGATAAATACATTTAGAACTACATATTCAATGAGTTTCAAAATCTATTTATAAAATCATACTCTTCTTGAACTATGTGTTAGTTCGTAAGTAAACAAATATTTTAACACATTTCAAAAACTTATGATAGTATAAATAATTTGTAAACAGAACCAATTATACATTTTAAGTTCAAGAAGGGTATAGAGTAAGTCATAGAAAGAATTATCTACTCACAAGGTCAGGGCTCTAGGTTGGATAGCCTCAAATATATTTTTTTCAAGTCAAATCTGATTAAATGGACCTAAAAAACGAGTCTAGAGGGTCTAAATACCTAAAAAATGATTTCAGAATCACGAAATTTGGCCTACAGGAACTTGGTCAACTGATGGATACTATTCACGGTTAAAAAATCACTATTCATGCTGACCAGATTTACTGTTTACGACGAACAAAAAGTTGTCAAATGATTGAAAAATTTCATATTCTAAGATTTATCTATCTCTTGAATCCATCTACAGCGTCAAATTTTCAATTTGAGTACTCTAAATAGAAGTTTTAGAGTTTAAATTTTTCTAAAATTTTCTACTTCTGATCTATCGCGATTCTGCGATTGATTTGAAAAATTATTCGGTCAATATCGTAGTACTCTTCGTCCTGCCAGTGGTACCCTTAATTTTGAAATCAGATGCTCAAAAATACTCTAGATCTAGAGAGAGAAAAATAGAGGTGAAGAGTGAATAGTAATCTCCCAATAAACCTATGGAAGATTTTTAAAAAATGATGGAGGGATCAAATAGCAATTTGTTAATTGTTAGAGCAAGTCCTTACAAATTTTATTATTTACACTTTGACCCCTAAATTTTTAGGAAATTACATTTTGATCCCAAAAATATTAGTAAGTTTTCATTTTCATCCTTAAAACATTTCAATTATATCTTTACTCATTTATTTCTTTTATTAATCTATATATAAATGAGAATTACTAATTGTTTTAGGGATGTTACATTCTTCCCCCCTTAAGAAATTCGGTCTCCGAATTTTGAACCATCTTATCACAAGTAGAAAATGAAATTAAAACATAAATTACAGTTATTATCCTCACTACTCAAGCTACTGTAGATATCTCTTTTATATATCATCTTTACTTCTTAAGAAGTCTCTTCACTTAAGTGATTTTGCCATATAACCTTAACTATAGGAATTCCCTTCAACCATAAGTTCTTCACTTGTCGATCAACAATAAACATTGATTTTTTTCTCATAATTAAGCTAAATTTTTGTCTAATTGAATTTCTTAAAATTTGATATCATGAGAAGAATCGGATAGGTACTTCTTTAACATTAATACAAGAAACACTGTATCAATCATCACTTAATCCTAATGGCAAGGATAAGCGATATACTATTATGTCCAATTTGTTCAAGATTCTAAAAGAGTCTATATACTAGAGCTTAACTTTTCCAAACCTCATTACATCTTTCATAGGTGATTCCTTCAAAAATATTTGGTCACCAACTGATAATTTCTAGTGCTTAACTTTCATGGTCCTTATATACTTTTGACATGTATTAAGTTGCTTGTATTCTTTTTCTAATCAATTTCACTTTATCAATGACATCTTATAATAAGTCTGACATCACTGAATCATTTAACAGAAATTTAGTAACATCTCTTACATAAGGTTTTGAGTCATCTAATACTACTTTATTATAGGCAAATTTTGTTAAAAGATCTTTCACCAAACTCGAAGACATATGCTTGAAGCATGCTCTCCAAACTAGCATCATCAATTTAGATTAGTTATATTCTATCTACTGTATATTATTCCAAATTAGATTCTAAAAACTTAACTTTACTCAACTCAATCACCTATTAGAAGACTTACAATGTTTCATGTAAAATCTCAAATGTTGCCATTTGTATATTGGCCTAATAACTACTAATATGGATAAATTCAACTAAAGACAAATAATTTCTCCCAACTTTTACCAAAATTATATAAAGATACCTGAAGCATAACTTTTAATATGTAAACATATAATTTAAATTTACTATAAGCTATGTTATAATCTAACAAAGATCCTTAGGCTTCCTAAATAGTTCTCCTAAAATAATATATTTAATTCTTACTTGTTGACACACCAAACAACGAAATAATATTACTTGTATCTTCTTTTACCATTATACTAGTACAATTCTTTCATATCTTAGTATATACTTATTGTCTTGGGGTTATCTATATTCACAATCTATGACTTCTTCTGAAATCTCATTTCTCAACAATTATTCAAACATAAATTTTCAATCTCAACATAATTTACATCCTAGATACTAGACTTAACTTAGCATAGTATAAACCCTTAACACAAATACCTTGATCGCTTTACATTATTTTTGGACATAGTTCTCAAAATATTCTCCTTTCCCTACTTAACTACATTAGGTAAACTTGGGATATTCTTCATACCTTAGTACTCAATCAGTATATACTATAAACTCATTATTCTTTCTAATTTGCATATAATTTTCCAACTTACACAGTTATACATACTTGATATAAAGATTTTTTTTCCAAATACATTCTTTGTTAGATAAATCTTTTCAAAATTCTCATTACTTTAACCTATTAACCAATTGGATACCATAATAATTGAGTTTCAAAGAAAAAAAATTAACCCTCTTTATAATAAGGAAAAAGAACATTACATTTAGTACCAAACATTAATGAGGGACGATGCAACAGAAAAAGTAGAATACATAATAGAGCATGGTGCCAAAATAGGAAGTCAAAAGTCTGGACAAAATATTGAAAAAAAATTAAAATCGGTGGCTGTAATTTTTGAAAAGCAATAAACAAAATCTAAAAGCTATATTTGGCAAGAATCGGTGGTCGCAAGTTTTGAATATATGTGCCAAAATTTAATTCAAAATTACTGTTATTCGATGGAAGAATATTACATAGAAAAGAAGCATTTCTGAGCTTATAAAAGTTTGTGAAAAACAAAGAGCACGTAGGTAACTAGTAGGATACAGTTAGTTACTTCAAAATAGATATAATCAATCAATTGTAAAATAAATCAGTTCAAATTAAAAATTCTCAAAATAGTTGATCAACTTAATAATACCGATAGTCGAATGGTAAGAACATTAGAAATACAAGATAAATCATTTGATTATTCCTCTTCAATAACTAACTGATTTGCATTTTCACTATTTTTTTTACAATGATGCCTATCATTTACAACTTCTCTACACGAATCAAGACATCAATGCTTCATCAAAGACAACAAGGAAAAGAAAACATTTCTGGTAATATCTTAATCTTATTCTCTTTATGTGATTAATATGAGCCATAATCACAACTACTGTACATATGCATGCATGTTGTCATTTTTGAAATTCACCTTGAATTTAGCTTATATCCATCAGCCTTTCACATAACTGTTCTAATTATGTTGCCGGTCTATTCACATAACTATTGTAAGTATGCTATTTTCTGAGTTCTATAAATGCATGCATTAGTATCTTTACCTTCATACTCAAAGTTAGGGTGAGTGTAGTTATGAAGGGAACCGCATTTTGTCAGTTTCGAAATATTGTGTCTTTTGTGGTTACAATCCTGGAAAAGATGGAGAGTATGTGAAGGCAGTACAAAATCTAGGTATGGTGCTGGCCAGGAGAAATTTTCATTTAGTCTATGGTGGAGATAACCGTGAGTTAATGGGATGTGTCTCTACAGCTGCACATATAGGAGGATGTCAAGTTCTAGGTATTATTCCCACAGCTCTAACTGCATCCAATATCATAGGAAAGATAATTGGGGAAGAATTTAGAGTAGCTTCCATGCATGAGCGCATGGCTATAATGATGAACAATGCTGATGCCTTCATTGCCTTACTAGGGGGTTTTGATACTTTAGAAGAGATTTTTCAAATAGTTTCTTGGGCACAACTGAATATACATCACAAACCGATAAGTTTGTTAAATGTTAATCATTTCTTTGATAGTTTGTTGTTTTTTCTTGATCAAGTTGTGGAACAAGGTTTATCTCACACTCAGCACGACGAATTCTCATCTCGGCTTCTAATATTGATGAGTTGATTGATGCTTTACAAGCATTTGTTCATGTACCTAATCCAACTATGACTCAAATAGATTGAAAGACAGACAACCGCAGAAAACGCAAATTGGACTTGGATCTTCATCTATAGCTATAGTAAGATATGGATATTGCTGTATCGCTCCTACTTTCTTAGAGTCTACTTGAATACCATCCTTTCTAATCACATGCCCTAAGAAAGTAACACTACTAAATCAGAATTCACATTTTGAAAACTTAGCATATAGCTGATACTCCCTTAGAGTTTGTAAAACTATCCTCAAATGTTACTTATGATCCTCTGAACTCTTAGAACATATTAATATATCGTCAATAAATACATTTACAATTTGATCTAAGAATGGCTTAAGTACTATATTCATAAAATCCGTAAGCATAGCTGGGGCATTTGTTAAATTAAATGACATCACTAAGAACTCATAATGCTCATACTAAGTCTTGAAAGTAATTTTCAGAATATTCTCTTCCCTTATCCTTAATTGATGATATCCAAATCTCAAATTAATTCTTTTTTTAAATGTTGAGCATACTATAGTTGGTCAAACAAATTATCTATATGAAGTAATGGGTATTTATTATTCACTGTCACTCTATTCAATTATTTATAATCTATGCATAATTGTAGTGATCCATCCATCTTTTTTATAAATAGGACTAGAGAACCTCAAGGAAAGTATTAGGACATATAAATCCCTTGTCTAACAAGTCTTGTAACTAATTTTTTTAGTTCTTTAAGTTAAGTTGATATCATTATATGTAGGGATATAGATACTAGTTGGGTTCCAAGAAGTAAATCAATATCAAATTATATTTCTCATTTCGGGATAATTCTGTCAATTTCTCAAGGAACACATCAGAAAATTCTCTAATCACTAAAATTTGATTTACACTAGTATACTTTATATCAACATCTCTCATCACTGCCAAATATCTTTGACACCTTTTTGTAATAACTTATGGGCTACTAAAGCTGAAATTAAATTACTTGGTACCTCACCACGGTCTCCTTGTATCAAGAAATGAGATTCTCTAGGAATATTGAATTTAATCGCCTTCAGATGACGTTCCAAAATGGCATGACATGATGCCAATCAATCCATTCTCAGTATCACATCAAAGTCTACCCTATCTAGGTAACCGGATACAATGGATATTACATTCAAAAACGGTCATATTAGGCATATGTTTCAATTCTTTAAATTCTCTGGCACGCCTATCCCTTTCACTTTCAGACAGAAATTGACCCATAGATACTTTTTAAAATGCCACAATATTCGATCAATCTTATACTAGAAAATTTAGCAAACTTAGAATATAAAGAAAATTGAAACCCTATAGAATCTCTCAACAACACTTGAAATATAAATATGTCCGGCTTACATCTATACTAAAGGTCCTACTAATGAATCATTTGCTCTGATAGCCATAGGAAAACCTAATGCTCTGATACCAACTTGTAACACCTCAATTTACGGGCACGTGAAACAAACATTTTTTTCGCAATCAGATATTTACCATAACATGCATAGCACTATTCTTTGTCATGAAAATTAAGGGTGTACAAAACCGAACAAAACCGACCGAATCAAACCGAACCATCAAAAAACCGAACAAAACCGATCTTGAGCGGTTTGGATTGGTTCTATTTTAGAGAGAACCGAGCGGTTTGGTTCGGTTTGCGGTTGGAAAAAATTTCCAACCAAACCGGACCGAACCGACCGCCATGTTATGTAAGTTCTAAATTTATCTCTGGGCCATGTGAAGCCCAGCCCGATTTATTGAGGCCCAGAATGTGAAATGGGCCAAAAAAACCTGAAATGGGACAAAAAAACCTGAAATAGGCAAAAACAAACTTGAAATAGGCCAAAAAAATGAAATGGACCAAAAAAAATTTCCTGAAATAAAAAAAATTATTAAAATAGACAAAAATTTTTTTTATTAAAATGGGTTTCCAAAACCGCCAAACCGAACCAAACCGAACCGCTTTTGAGTGGTTCGGTTTGGTTCGGTTTTTAAATTTTAAATAAACCGATTAGGTCCAATTTTTTTTAAGTTTTGTATGAGCGGTTTGGTTTGGTTCAGCCTCCAAAACCGAACCGAACCGCACCGCGAACACCCCTAATGAAAATAGATACATATAGGTTCTCTCATGTATACACATTATACATACCAACTTATAAATGTCAAAGTAACAACAGAAGCAGGGATCCTGCTTGTGGCATTCAAAGCACACTCTAGAATACAAACACAGTATAATTTAAAAACTGTGAGCCTTGAAAGTAATGTAGACTCACCCAGAGAATATGTCACCTAACTGATCACCTATTTGTAGAATCAGACTCAGTATTCTTATATGAAAAATGTGAAAATATCGTATAGTGAATTTGACAACTCAATGAGTAAATAATACCTCCTATGACCTCTTAAGTCAGTATATAGATGTACTCATGTTTTAAATTTTGTCACATAGAAAATACAGTTTAGAAGTACATTCATATGGGACCCGTATTTCAAATATTCTCAAATCAAAAGATATTTAGATATCTAAAACCATATTCAGCACGGTATGATCATTAAATAAATGTTGTTATGCATTAAAATATTTCACATAAAAACATTAGGAATAACCCATTTCAGAACCATCAAATATTCTTAAGTACACAACAAGGGATGATGATATGTTCAGCTGTATAAATTACAGTAAAATATTAAGTTTTTGAGATAAAGTCATAACTTTTGTTGATGTATAATTAAAATACTATATATGCACTGAAAATTCACTCTTAAAACATAATGCTCAAGCACGTTACAGCTCTTAATACACTCAATTCACTCATTTTCTATACGCATAGTGACCGATCGACTACAGTCACAATAAGTGATTAGGAAATATGAGTTTATCAACCATCTGTCTCTCCACATTACCACTGTCACTCTGTTGGAGTGGCCCTCCTTTAGTTCACTCAGGCTAATAAGGCGTTCCCTACTCGATATCGTCTCAAGCCATACAACCCGTCGATATTCATCCATATATATATATATATATATATATATATATGCATATTCATTAAATGCAATGTATAATTATTAAGCAACTCGTCATGAGTTTTACGCTTGCCATTCAATCATAATAAGCAACTTTATAACTTTACATATCAATGTCTCGTGCACATAATATTCACTTTATCAAATAATGATAAATACATTTAGAACTACATATTCAATGAGTTTCAAAATCTATTTGCAAAATCATACTCTTCTTGAACTATGTATTAGTTTGTAAGTAAACAAATATTTTAACACATTTTAGAAACTTATGATAGCATAAATAATTTGTAAACAAAACCAATTATACATTTTAAGTTCAAGAAGAGTATAAGGTAAGTCATAAAAAGAATTATCTACTCACAAGGTTAGGGCTCCAGGCTGGACAATCCCAAATGTATTTTTTCAAGCTAAATTTAATCAAATAGACCTCAAAAATGAGTTCGGAGGGTCCAAAAACCTAAGAAATGACTCCAAAATCGTGAAATTTGGCCTTCGAGAGTTCGATCAACACTAGTCAATTGATGGGTACTATTCACAATCGAAAATCACTATTTATGTTAGTTAGATTTATTATTCATGACGGACAAAAAGTTTTCTGATGGCTAAAAAATTTCATATTTTGAAGTTTATCTATCTCCTGAATCCATCTACAACGTTAGATTTTCAATTTAAAGACTCTAAATATGAGTTTTAGAGTTTACCTTTTTCTAAGATTTTCTACTTTCGATCTACGACAATTGTGCGATTGATTTGAAAAATCATTTGACCAATATTGTAGTACTCTTTGTTCTGAATCTATTGGTACCTTTAGTTTTGAAATCAGATGCTCCAAAGTACTCCAGATCTAGCGAGAAAAAAATGGAGGGGAAGAGTGAATAGTAATCTCCCGATAAACTTATGGAAGATTTTTAAAAATGATGGAGGGACCAAATAGCAATTTGTTAATTGTTGGAGCAAGTCCTTACAAATTTTATTATTTACACTTTGACCCCTAAACTTTTAGAAAATTATATTTTGACCCCAAAAATATTAATAAGTTTTCATTTTCATCCTTAAAACATTTCAATTATATTATTGCTCCTTTATTTCTTTTATTAATCCATATATAAATGAGAATTATTAATTTATTTAGGGATGTTACATGAAGTCCCAACTTTTTTCTTAAAGTTAAAAATTTATCCTTCCCTAAGGCCTTTGTGAAGACATCTGCCAGTTAGAAACGTGTGGGTATTTATGACGGTTTAATCATTCTTACTTATAGCTTTTCTCGCACTATGTGACAATCTATTTTGTTATGTTTTGTATGCTTATGGAATACAACTATACAAGGTTAGCTACAATGTGTAAGACAATTTGGTTGTCACAAAATAGTGGTATGGGATCCATTTTTGGGACTCTTAAATCTTGCAAGATGTAACATAGCCAAGTTAACTCTAAGCATGTGTTTCCCATGGCTTGGTATTAAGCTTTTGTAGATTATCTAGAAACATTACCTTGTTTCTTAGATTTCCATGAAATAAGTGAATTCCCAAGGAAGATGTAGTATCTTGTAACTAATCATCTTGTGGCACAATAACATCTCTAATTTGAATCACAAAAAACTTTTAAAGTGAGATTGTTGTTGGAGGGCAACAATAGACCTTGTCTAGGAGTGCCTTTTAAATACTTGAGAATTCATATGGCTGCATCCTAATGAGGCTTTCGAGGTTCTTGAATGAATTGGTTCAATACCTAAATTAAGTATACTATATTTGGTCTTATGATAGTAACATAAATTAGCCTTCCAATTAATCTTCTATACTTGGCAGGATCATTAAGCAATGCTCCATCTGTGAGAGTAAGTTTTAAATTTTATTCCATTAGGAATTTATCTGGGCAAGCACCCATGAGTCCGGAATCTTGTTAAATATCCAAAGCATATTTTCTTTGAGACATAAAGATACCTTTCTTAGAACGTGAAAATTCAATTACCAAAATATATTTTAAGTCTCCCAAATCTTTGATACAAAAGCGCTTAAGAAGAAATGCTCTAAGATGATCAATTGCTTGAAGATCATTCCCTGTTAAGAGAATGTCATCGACATAGATACGGATTACAGTAAATAAGATACCTTGAGCCTTTGTCATGAGTGAATAGTTAGCCTTTGATTTTTGGTAACTTGCCTTTTGGATGGCTTTTGAGAAGGTAGAGAACCAATTTCTTGATGCTTGCTTAAGCCGATAGAGTGGCTTGTTAAGACAACACATAATATTCTTCCTTTGTCATTGTAGGTCTAGTAGGGCTTCCATATATACTATTTCATTTAAGTCCTTATGAAGGAAAGCATTCTAGACATTTAATTGATGTGCAAACCAATTTTTGACAGTAGTAATAGTAAGAATGTAGTGAAGTGTAGTTAGTTTGGCTGTGGGAGAAACTGTTTCTTGATAATCAATGTCGTCAACTCAATTATATCATTTTACAACGAGACGAGCTTTGTAGCATGCAATGGTCCCATAAGATTTATACTTGATTTTGTAAACCCATTTGCATCCAATCGGTTTCTGTCCATGAGAAAGTGGAACTAGAGTCCATGTGTTGTTTTGCTATAATGCATTTAATTATGTATTTATGGCTTCTTGCCAATATGGATCAAGGATAGCTTGAGCATAAGTCTTGGGCTATGTGTTTCTTGTAATATTAGCTAGAGAAACACATTGTTTTGGATTAATGCAAGAATATGAGAGAAAGTTTAAGGTGGATACCTAGTACACAATGTTGAACTTATGCTGAAGGCAGAGTGATTGAAATGAGATTATAGCAAGTAGTCTTTATGCCATGTTAGGGGTTGTCTAGGATGAGTGGAGTGTCTTATTTGAAGATCAGCATTTGTTTGAAGATATGTGTTGTAGTAATTATGGTATTTTGCTCAGTTTGAAGAGATGATTGAAATGGTTCAATTGATATTGCTACAAGAGATAGCTTAGGTGTGTTGTGAACTTGTGGTGTTCACGCAAGAGGTTCAATTTGTTGTGTTTCAAAAAAGGGAACCATTGGTGATGAAGAATTGTTTATGAGATATATTTTTGATAAAGACAAAGAGAGATCGGGTAAAACAGGCCCTTGATTGGATGAATCTTGAATATCTGAGAAGGGAAAATTTCTTCATAGAATTTGACATCACGAATAACAAAGAGCTTACTAGTTTTCATGTCATAAAGTTTGTATCCTTTTTAACCAATAGGTTACTTAATGAATATGCAAGGTTTTGCTTGTGGTTCAAATTTCTGAGTTGGATGAATGATAGTTGCATAACATAGACAACAAAAGACCTTCAAGTGATCAAGTGATTGGGGGCGATTATTTAGAAGCTTAAAAAGGGACTTATTGGATGATAATGGTGATGGTAAATGATTGACTAAGTACACGATAGTTAGAACACATTCTCCCCAAGAAACGAGTAGTACATGAGATTGAAAAAGAAATGCACGTGCAACAGTAAGGATATGATGATATCTATGTTCCACAACCCCATTTTGTTATGGTGTGTAGACACAAGTGTGTTGGTATTCAATCACATGAGATCGAAAAAAATATTTCATGGACAAAAACAGGTCCATTGTCAACTCTAACTGCTTTAACACAGACTTGAAATTATGTATATGCAAAGTCAATAAAGAAATTTAAAATAACTTGTGTTTTAGATTTATGCTGCATAAGAAATGTCTATGTGCATCTTGTGAATTATCAACAATAGTGAGAAAGAAATGTGCCCCTGAATGTGGTGGAAACTTTATGTGGACCCTAAATATCACAATGTAACAAATTAAATAAAGCATGAGTTGATATTGAACTTAAAGGAAATGAAAGTCTTGTTTGTTTAGATATAGGAAAATAGTACAATTCTCATCAAAAGAGATATTAATCGAGGATAATAATAGAGAAACTAATTTTAGACGAACTAGTGATGGGTGTCCAAGACATATGTGCCATAGATTTGATAGTTGAGAAACTTGATAAAATGTTGGTGTCTTTTGCAACAATGACATGTAATATAGACCATAATGCTGTTCACTTGAGCTAATCATCTTCCCCATAGCCAAGTCCTGCAAGATACAAAAATTTGGAAACAAGATCTTCCAATAGTTTAGTGCTCATGTAAGTTTGCTTACAGACATAAAGTTCAAATGAAAAGTGGGGACACATAGAACGTTGTCTAAGGTTATGTCTGGAATTAATGCAAAAGATCCAATAGGTAGGTTGACAGCTAATATTGATGAAGGTTTTGTTTGAATAAAAAGTGTGGGGTAAGAAATTATGTGATCCGTAGCTCCATTGTCCAAAATCCAAGGCTTTGTCAATATAGAATTTGTTGAAGTATTGAGAAAAGTAAATAGAATTGCATCATTTGTATAGGCATTACTATTACCTGATGCATCATTTTGATTCATCATGAATATGGCATGGGCCATTTGTTAAAGTTGTTCTGCAGTAAGATTATGTGATGATTTGGAAGAATGAGCAGGTGTGCTTGTCTCACATAGATATTCTTCATGTGCAAATTGTGAAGAATCCATTGCGTTAGCAACAAAAAAGTACTTCGTTCATTTACTCGTGGTCTACGTTGTTGTTGTTGTTGTTGACTTTGTCGATTGTTTTGGTCTTTTGCATTGTTAAGAACGTAGGTCCCATTTTTGTATTTGCACGTATCCTCAGTATGCCATTTTTTATCACATTTTTTTATCATAGTGAAATTTTAGACTTTGACAATTTTCAATTGTGTGGCTTGATCTATTGCAATGATTACAATACTTATCTTTATGATTGTTCAATGAATTGTTTGTTTTCCCACGTACTGCAGTGGCAATGGAAAAATTTTTTGTTGATTTTGTTGTCATTTGCCACCGTGTTTCTTCTTGAATTACAAAAGAATAAGCTTGGCGAATGTTAGGTAATGGTGTCATCATGAGGATATTCAAACGTCGTTGTAGGTGTCGTTGAGTCCGATGAGAAACTGCATCAATCAATCTCCTTCTCTTTGATCTTAGTGTGCCTTCATTTAATTGCAAGTAAGGATTAAATGGTGTGTCTCTAGTTCATCCTAGAAACCTTTTATTTTTGTAAAATATGATGAAATTGTCATTATACCTTGTGAAAGAAATGCTAAGGATTTCTGAATATGATAGATTGTTGGTGCATTCCTCTGTGAGAACTAATCTTTGAAGTCTTCCCAAACTTAAAATATGATGAAATTGTCATTGTACCTTGTGAAAGAAATGCCACGAATTTTTGAATCTGATAGATTGCTGGTGCATTCCACTGTGAGAACTGACCTTTGAAGTCGTCTCAAACTTATTGAGCAGTCTTTGTGTGAACCACCCCTTTGACGAGGTCGGGCTCGACGGAACGAATGAGCCATGACAAAATCTTGTTATTGCAATGATTCCATAGAACGTATTTTGCTAGTTTTTCTTTTTCATTTGGTGGTTGGATTGAATAATTAATGAACCCAATTTTGATTTTGGCTGTGAAGGCATGAACCACAGCTTTGGTCCATGATGGATAGTTTGCTCCATTCAATTTTGTTGGAACAAGAATGTGTCTAGGTTGGTCTAAATGGTGAACAAAGTAGGGTTTGAAGGATCTATAGCAGCAATGATGTTTGAATGGGTGGAAGGAGGTGTTTTTGATGGTGATGTTTGGTTTTCACTTGCCATTTTTTTGTAGGATAATTAGAACCCCATAATTGCTCTGATATGATGTAAAAATGGTGATGCTTATGGAAGAAACATAATAGTTTGATAGTGAAGGGGGTTATGTTGTATTTTGTTGAAACAAAGTATACAATATATATACATGTACAAAAATCAATCAGATCTTCTCTGAAGGCTAATAATCTGTGATATACTTTTAGTGGGATTTGATCTAAACTAATGCTAAAAAATCAACTAATTAGAATATTTACATTCATTACAAGAATATTTCTTCATAAATTTTACCAATGAGGGACAAATAAAAGGTCGAGATTCAGGGAAGTCATTAGCTCATTTCATGGTTGCTTTTAATCATAGATGTTCTATAACAAGTTGAATGGCCATGTACCCAGAATCGTGGTCAACTAATTCAAGTCTAGTCGTTTCATTTTATGTCTCCCTAGATGCTATACTTTCTGACTGATCAAAAGCACGCCAAATGACCATTGCCTTCAGTTTGAGTCTATAGAATTCCCTTGCCTTATTGTTCTTGGCTTTAGAATAATTCTGTGTATAACACCAATATATTTCTCAAACTTTTAAAATTTGCCTTTGTTTTAAAATAGGGTCATTTCTCAATATTTTATAGTGGTTTAAACCTTAAACAAAGAAAAATAGAAATTATAGCTGTGGTTTTGATCACCGCTATAAACTTTTTGAAAGCTTTTAACATTTAGAGGTGATAACACCACCCCTATATGTATTTTTTGAAAGAATAATTTAGATCAGTGACTAAAATTAGGGTAAACAAATTCCTTCCCAAAGTTAGGGATGAAAATTATTTTTGAAGATGGAAAATTTCGTCTCAAATTAGATGCAATCCCTATTGTAATGAAATGTTCATATATATAGATGGCCAAACCACTCTTGTGACCAAAATCATGTAATTGTACTATTCTTCGATTTTTACTTTGTCTATAAACTTTATCTATAATGGGTTGTATTGTCGAGTCTATTATAACCTGATATGACCCAATTGTTGAATAACACTGTATCTTTTTTTTTTTTTGAAAAGAAAAAAAGATTAAGAAGATTAGAACACATCGTTTAACTTGAGTTAATAAAAAATTACTTTATGGAAGTCAAAATTCTAGTTCTTTGGATAGATAGAAAAACTCAATTTCCCTCCCAAGTGTTTGTTCTCTACCATTCGAGACATGCAAAGCTTGTTTTCTTTCAAGTCTCATGCTTTAGGTCTTTTTCTCTCGGCCTTCGCCTTTTTGACTTCTTTTAGTCGACTAGCCTAATACAATGTTACGATTAGTTGTTATCATGTCTCCTAAGAAGAAGTAAACAGTATATTGAGAATGATACTTAATTATTCGTAATTTATGGTTTATCAACATAGTTTAATTTATTTAAGACTTTAATTACTTTCATTTACTTTTATGTAAGTGCGTAGTAATCAAAACACATTGTTTTTGTATGGAACAATTATAGATCTTATTAATGTCGATGCACGTGGCTGAGTGAGGTTCGTTGGGGAAGTTAGTAACCGTAGCAGAATTGAGTAAAGATCAGGATATGTGAAGGTTTAAAGGGAAGATAAGAGAATGTAAGAAGTCCTGGTGAACGTAATACACTATAATTGTAATTCTTGGAGCCCTTATGAGTTTTCCTTTAACAATAAGAGGAATTAATTCTTATATACCCCTATTTTTCTTGTGTGTATGTGAGTGAATTTAGAATCTAGGTGCTTCAGTGGCATTAGAGTAGGCAAGCAGGTGAGTGATCACTACGAGAAAACAAGCTTTCGCTGAAAGTTTGAAAGTCACCACGTCGTTGTCGATAACTCTGTCGCTGAAAGTTTTTGGTGATGATTTTTGTGGTTACTACTAAAGGCATAATTTTAGTGACGACTTTATATAGTTGACATTGAAAATAGATTTTTAGTGGTGACTTTAGTTGCTGTCAACACATAAAAATACTTATTTAGTCACTTTTAGTGGCAATTTTATTCGCTACTGAAAGTCTAATGTGTAATTATTATTTTCTTATATTAACTTTTTTATATTAAAAATTGTAGATATTGATACAAACAATAATTAAAAAATGACAGATATAATTAATAAATTCGTTATTTTGGTAAAATCATAATAAAAAGAAAAGTATCATTATTTAAACTTATATTAACTACAATAAATTCAATAACAAAGATTTAATGTAATATAATTAGTTACATATGAAAAAAGAGAGGAGATGATATAGGATACTGGGTGAGAAGATTCACGCATAATCTGGGCGTCTGTTCTACGTTTAAAGCAGAAGTCTGGAGAGTTTTGGAGGGGGCTGCGTTTGGCTTGGAAGATTGGTTGGCGTCGCATGGTGCTTGTGTGTGACTCTCAGGTGGTGATACAGTTGTTGAAGAAGGAAACAGTGTACAACATAAGAGCTGCTGGTTTGCTTAATAAGATTTACGAGCTGATGAAGAGAGATTGTTTGATTCATTTTACTCATATTTATCGTGAAGCCAACTGCAGTACTGATTGAGTTGCAAACTGGAGCTTGCGCCATGATCCTGGACTCAAGGAATTGAGTGCGACTATGCAGGCTTTGCACTTTAGGGGTCTCTACCCCAAGATGTGTTGCTGTTTAGTTTTTCTTGTCTTCGGGCATCAGCCCCTTCAGTTATCAAAGAAAGAAAGAAAAAAAAAAAAATTCATGTCACGACAATCTGTTCAGGGGTTAGCATATTGATGTCATTTAAGTCTCTAAAAATAATTTTTTTTTTGAAAAAAGTATGGTACAATCTCTAATTTTGTGCTCTTCTCTTGAGTTTAATTTTTAACTCGAGGACTTATTGAAAATTGAATCTCAAGTAAGATGTTTTGAAAAGTCTGATATGTTGGCTTGTGAGAATCACAGAGCATAAGAATTTTTCTTTTCTACAAATGATTAGAGCCTTAGGAGAATAGTCTTAGTTGAACTCAAATTCTTTGAAAATGATCTCTTACTTAGGGTCTGTTTCTCTGTTTGTTTTCTATTCTTATCTTAATTGAAAACAAAAAATACTATTGAAAATGTATTTGGTAGAGTTTAAGTAAAAATGTTTTTTTTTTATAATTTTTTTAAAATAGAGTGAAAACATAAAATGTCTAAATGATGTTTTCAGTGTTTTTAAAAATTAAAATAACTATGCATTTTTGTCATTTTAAAAGTGAGTCTATCCTAATTATTAAATAAAATCAAAATAATATCATAATTATATAATATCAAACTAAAAAATTCGGTAATATTTATAGACATCTATGCCAATTAAATTTAAAAATAAATATAAACAAAAGTTTTACTTCACAAAACAAACATATTTTTCAAATAATGAAAATTTAGAAAAAAATTTATTTCAAGAAACGAAAATGAAGAATGGAAATTTAAAATATTTTTACAAACCAAGCAAACTTTTAATTTTTTATTAAGAAATAATTAAATGAATTTTTTATCGACTTTAATGATGAACTTTTACATGCAACATGTTTTTATTTGTCAAGTGATATTATTATTTATTAATATATTAAAATGACATATCACTTAAATTTGGTTAGTCAAAAACACGTGGTTATGTATGTGTGATGAACTTTGATTGATTGTCATACATTTGTTTTAAATGACATGTGGCTTAAATTTAATTAGCTTATGTGGATTATCTTTCGTCAAATTAAATTTTATTATTATCTTAAAATTTATGATGTGACAAATTTTAATTGGCTTAAAATTTAACTGTCTATACAAGTAGTCATCGACTTAATTAACTTTTTAAATGACTATTTAATCAGTTATGAATTTATACAATTAGTTAGAAAGTCCCTTTAGTTGCAATAGAGAGTAAACTATGATTTTAGTTTTTGAATGATATTTATGTCATTAATTTAGACTTTCAAAAATAATTTTAACTACTTTATTCTATTTTTTTCAGAAATATATCATTTTAGTCCCAATGTAGAGCTAGGTCTATTTAGAAAATGTTTAGCATAGTTTTTCTTGATGATTACTTTTGTCTGGTATGAAATATCAGCCGTAAATTTAGATGAAAGTAAAATACATAATTTTTTAATAACTTAAATAGGGTTAACATTTTATAATTTTGGACTAACTTTGTCTACTTCTTAAAAAAATAGTTGCCAAAGAATATATATATGACTAAATCAATGAAAAATATTGCATTAACTTGTTATTCCAATATCTTTAGAGACTAAAATCATAGTTTACTCTTTTACTTTAGGATTAGTCGCACTCAAATTCTTTGAAAATTATCTCTTAATTAGGGTTTGTTTGACTGTTTGTTTTTTGTTTTTATTTTCATTGAAAACAAAAAATACTACTATTGAAAATGTATTTGATAGAGTTTAAGTACAAGTGTTTTTTTTTAAATATTTTCTAAAATAGAGTGAAAACATAAAATGTCTAAAAGATGTTTTCCATGTTTTTAAAAATTAAAATAACTAATTGCATTTTTGTCATTTTAAAAGTGAGTCTATAGTAATTATTAAATAAAATAAAAATAAAATCATAATTATAAAATGTCAAACTTAAAAATTAGGTAATATTTATAGACATCTATGCCAATTAAATTTGAAAATAAATATAAACAAAATTTTCACTTCACCAAACAAACATATCTTTTAAATAATGAAAACTTAGAAGAAAAAATTCAAGAAATGAAAATAGAGAATCAAAATTCAAAATATTTTAACAAACGAAACAAACTTTTAATTTTTTTATTAAGAAATAATTAAATGAATTTTTACATGTAACATGTTTTTATTTGTCAAGTGATATTGTTATTTATTAATATATTAAAATGACATATCACTTAAATTTGGTTAGTCAAAAACACGTGGTTATGTATGTGTGATGAACTTTGATTGATTGTCATACATTTGTTTTAAATGACATGTGGCTTAAATTTAATTAGCTTATGTGGATTATCTTTCGTCAAATTAAATTTTATTATTATCTTAAAATTTATGATGTGACAAATTTTAATTGGCTTAAAATTTAACTGTCTATACAAGTAGTCATCGACTTAATTAACTTTTTAAATGACTATTTAATCAGTTATGAATTTATACAATTAGTTAGAAAGTCCCTTTAGTTTCAATAGAGAGTAAACTATGATTTTAGTTTTTGAATGATATTTATGTCATTAATTTAGACTTTCAAAAATAATTTTAACTATTTTAGTCTATTTTTTTCAGAAATATATCATTTTAGTGTCAATGTAGAGCTAGGTCTATCTAGAAAATATTTAGCATAGTTTTTCTTGATGATTACTTTTGTCTGATATGAAATATGAGCTGTAAATTTAGATGAAAGTAAAATACATAATTTTTTAATAAATTAAATTGGGTTAACATTTTATCATTTTGGACTAACTTTGTGTACTTCTTAAAAAATTAGGTGCCAAAGAATATATATATATATATATATATATATATATATATATATATATATATATATATAGACACACACACACATACATACATACATACATACATACATACATACATATATGACTATAATAATGAAAAATATAGCATTAACTTATTATTACAATACCTTTAGAGACCAAGATCATAGTTTACTCTTTTAATTTAGGATTACTCTTATTTCTTAAAGTTTCTCCATATACTATTAGCATTGTAGAACTAATTCTCTCGAACTTTGTTGCAACATAGAGATTCTTTCACTCCAGTGTTTGTTATAGAGATCAAACTTGTATCATTATTACCTTAACAGCATAATTTGCTTACCATTAACCCCAACCCTTATTGGTGTTTATTCTTTAATTTATTTGTAAAGCCTAAAAAATCTCGCTTTTACAAAGTCTAAAGTGTTTGACAAATTATAAATTTGAGAGTGAAAACAAGTTATTAATGGTCAACAAATCCCTCCCAGCCGCCATCAACAGTATTATAACAAAAACGAAGTAAAAGTAAGAAAGGTCAAGGAATTAGTGGCAACAAATCAAGGCGCCAATCAATCAATTCAAAAACAATTAAGTAGAGAAATGTCATCCATAATGTGTATTAAGCCCCAGGATCATATAAAGTTGCGACATTAGTACTCAAGAAAAAGAATATACTGCAAGAAAGCTTAGATATTCTTAGCCATAAAATATTTTAATATTTTATAAAAAGTCTTTAAATAGGCTACGCTTAATTGCACTTACTTTTAATTTTTTTAATTTTTTTAAGAAAACAATTTAATCCGTCTATTTTTTCGGGTACAATTAATGCCTCTATTTTTAATTAGAGCAATATTGTCCTTTTATTTATTAGTGTAAATTATTTCTCTTGTACTAAGTTAAAAAAATGCTATCTCTTTTAAATTTAAAATATTTTAGATGAAATGAATTGATTGATGGCTAAATATTAGAATTTTAAATATATTAACCATCAAAATTGAAAGTACCAGAATTATTTGTCTAGATAAAATTGGAGGAAGTTGTTCATATATTTATTACTTAATTTTCAAATGTTAGTTCAACTTGTTTGCACATTACAGAGCCGCCTTTTTTCTTTGTTTAAGATTCTTTGTTTGAGAAGGGTGCAATAATGGGAACTCGTGATTGTTCCATGCATATGATCTATTCAAAACCCTTTTGATGTTAGAGGTTTCTGGGCAATTCCTGAAGATATACTAAGCTAGCCCTCCGACCTTATAATTTTTCATTTCGTTTGGATCACACGCTTCTTTTTGGCATTTTCTGTAACCTAGACAGCGATAGCCATTCCTACTTCCTAAATTACCATACGCAACTGCTACCTCTCAACTTCAGGAGACACTTTGAATTTTCTCAAGATAAGTCATCCCAATCAAGCAAGAAAAATATCATACTTCCCCTCTTAATTTCTCGCAGCCATTAGACTTACGACTGTTACTGACAAATGACTATACTCGCCAAGGCCCAAGCCCTCTTCACCACTCTATATAAACCCCCACTTTCATTAGTTCTTTCTTCACCATACTCAAGCCAGAAAAATTAACAACCCATTTTGTGTTTGTTAAATTTACAAGCCGAGAGATCCTCTAAAATGGCAGTAAGTAAAGTGGCATTGGCCGTTGTGATGGCTTGCATGTTAGTAGCAGGAGCTCACGCTTCAGGAAACTTGACATGTGATCAGATCACCATCTGGTTGACACCATGCATCAGCTACGCAGTGATAGGAGGAGATGTGTCACCCTTGTGTTGCCAAGGCATTCACTCGCTAAATGCAGCCTATAAGACTGCAGAGGATCGAAGAGGTGCATGCCAGTGTATTAAAGACAGGGCGGCCTACATCCCTGGGATTAACTATGAGCGTGTCAACGCAATCGCTGGCAAATGTGGTACTACTTGTCCATACAAAGTTTACCCCACCACTGACTGCTCCAAGTAAGTTTTCTACATTTATTTATTTATTTTTTGTCATACAAGGAAGTTTAAGGACATTGGGAGGGGGGGAGGGATGGGAGATAAATCCCTAGGAAAGGGAAAGGGAGTGGAAGGTAAATCTCTAGAACTCGACAATCAAACAGTCTCCCTAGCACTAGGGGTGTTAGCTTTCCACCCTTTCTTTTAGTTAATCATCTTGGGTTTAACCCAAAATGTTATTGATAAGATTTTTTAAAATATATTCTGTTTATAAAAAATAAATAAATAAAGTCAATTATGAATAATATATAAATATGTTAAAAATATTTTTTATGAAAATATACATATGACATGATTATGTATTAAATTAAATAATTCATTTATGATATATTTAACTAGTAAACTAGTTAATTAGTTATATTTTATGGATACGTAATGAAACTTTTGTCCTATTGCAGGGTGAACTAATTAAGTGATGGGTGCAATGCCTTATCAGTATCACTATTGGTCCCTCGTAAAGCAGGAAATAATGAGGCTGTCTGTACCTTTGTGGCTTATCAAGTAATAATACTATAATAAAGTGTAAGGATCGTATGCACGGTCCATTCAGCTTAAATAATTTATCAGCAATAAAAATTTTTATTTCAATATTGATCTATTGTTCTCTCTATCCCTCTCATTCTACCAAAGCCTGCCCAACTTTTTTGTTCGCCCTAGAAATTGAATTAGCTATCGGACGAGGTTAATCATAAACATCAAATTTACTTTAATCTTAAATATTCAAATCCATACTATGTTAATTGACAATTTATATGACATGGATTTGGCATAATATATAAGACATGCAAAATAATTGGAGACTACTTTTATGTCTGTAAAAAGAAAACTTCTATTCATTCGCATTCTTCTCTGCATCTCTACAAAATGACTATTAAATTCATCCAAAGAAGGAACAAGTTTAAGATAATAGGTTTAGACATAATTTCAATAATAGAAAAAAAGGACAAAATTGATCCGGTTTATTGACATTTTTTATACAATAGTTTTGAAGGTTAATCTGAATCAGTGAAAATATTGGTTCTCAAATTTTTTATTTTTATCAACTGATCTGATCTAAACAACGGAGGATGCAAATATAAACTCCAATTACGAATTTGACTATTTTTAAACAATGGTAATTAGAAAGTTAGACATCAGAAAATGCAGAGTGTACAACAACAATGTTGTTGAAAAAAAGAAAGAAGAAAATAACATTTATCCACTTCATCTATACTATCAATTGCAATATTTTCTCAAACTAATAATTATTGTAATGTTTCCTTAATCTATAAATTTACTGCAAATAGTATTCAAAATGACACAAATACACTAACAATTTTAGTCAAATTGCTCCATCAAGATGACATCTACAATACCCATATACAGGTAAAAGCTTCAAACTGATAAATTATTTTTGTGTCAAATTATATCTCTATATTAAATGTAATCTTTTATTTTGAAGTCTAAATTTGTTATCAAAGAGAAGCCCATAAAAAACGCATCCTTATATTGATTGGGGTGAACTGGAAAAATAGAAGTAGGCCCTATTTGGACAATTTTTTGACTAATCTCTTACAAGGAAGGAAAATATTCTTCGATAGTCGCTTAACATTCATAGGAATGGTGGAATACATCCTTATATTGATTGAGGCGAAATGGAAAAATAGAAGTGGATCCTATTTGGACATTTTTTTGACTAATCTCTTGCAAGGAAGGAAAATATTCTTCGATAGTCGCTCAACATCCCTAGGGACTAGTGGTCGGCATTCGTTGACTATCGACCAGACTTTGAGACATAGTGATATTTTTGTGTCATCATTTATTGATTTTTATTATCTAATGATGTTATTGAGATTCCTAATCATTTCATCTATTAATTTCATGGATGGCTAGGAGATATGTAAGCAAAACACAGAGAATAGAAAGAAGCAAATAATTCTACACATGGGTGACTCCAAGAGTTTATCTCGTAAAAGGGCTAATAAATTATAATCACTTTAGTGAGTTATGATATTTTAAATTTGAATTGTTGAGATATATGACATGTCTTGCACAATATAAGAGGTTGAGGACGAGTAACTTGTTAACAGAAGGTAATTGTGGACTGTTACACACAAGAAGAATGATAGGTCCTTTGTCAACGAGGTTGCTCGATCAATAAGTGTAAGTATTAGAATTTTTAAGTAACATTACTTACTCAACTTGTGCATAACATGCGTTGGCCTATATACAGGATAGGATTGCTACGTTTGAGATTCCTCTTCTTCACAAGCAACTTTAACTAAGGATTTACTTGCAAAGGCATTGGAATAGAAGCACGCAGGCTGAGTCAGAGGTTTGGGATTAGGCCCCTCACAATCCTAGGTGTTTGGACATCTAATAACTAGCTTGTCTGGCTTGATCAACGTAGCACTACGGGAAAACGTCTAGGGGTAAACTCAACAGGACATCTAATAACTAGCTTGTTTGACTTGATCAACGTAGCACTATGGGAAAAAAGTTTAGTGGTAAACAAGATTGTTGAGTTGGAGTCGCAAGTTATAAGTTTGCAAAATACCATGTTGCTTATGTTCCAGCAGCTTGGACAACAAATGCCATTTCAAATCCCTCAAATGCTATATCCTTCATAGGTAACTTTCTTTACATATATAATTTATTTCTTTATATATATTATTATGTATTTCAAAATTACTCTATTTAAGTTACTCATGAATTTTTGTTCAACTGGTTCTTAAGAAGCACTTATTTCTTTGTCTGTTCTATTTCTAGTGGTTTGTTTCATTTAGGAGCTTAAGCTCCTAGGTATTTTATTGTTGTGGTATTTTTTATTCTTGGGTATGGTTTTGTTTTGGTATTTTCAAAGAGAGGGTAGTAAATTCTAGAACATAAACTAAATCATTTTCTAGGAGACAAATTCTTGACAGAATTTTATATTGCTGCATTGATAAGCTTTTTTCATAATTATTTGAAATAAGAAGTGCATATACTTTCTATATTTCTGTGTATTATTTCTCTCTATTAGGCTAGGAAAAGAAGCTTATTGACAGAGTTTCAAGATATGCAACTAATTAGATCCGTCTTTTTTTTTCTCACATAAGCTCAGTGTTTTGCACTTTTTCTTTGGTTGATGTATAGTCCAAGAGAAACTTGGAACCACTCAGCCTTTTATGAATTGTTAGAGCATGGTCATCATCATGATATTCAAAATGTCATCCTTTGGACCACTGACACATGTCCTCTGCTAACACCAATTAATTCATTACTAATATAATTAACTTTTAAGTTTCTCACAATTTGCAAAACCACCAAAAGAAGTAGACAAATGCGCGAGTCATGCTTTGGACTCTTATAGCTAGCTTTATTTATATCCGTTCATTCTCTCCCTCCACCTTCCATATCTCTAATGAAGAGTCATGTAGCTAGCTAGTTTCTCTCTTTCTTTGTTTGTCAATTCCTCTCTTTAACGCCTAACTCTGTGTTTGTAGCTGATGAATTAGCTAATTGCTTATTATGCACTAGTAATAATTGAAGCTACTAGCATGATTTAAACCTTTTTCTAGGTGTGTGTATAGATATTTTAACTGTTGTGTAGAGAATTTATTTATGCTCTATTAAAATAATTTAACATTATGAGTTAATCTTGAATTATTATATAAAATTATGCTAAATTTATATTAGAGAACATACTCTCCTCTCCCATGTATTACTCTTCTTGTATGTCCCTCCCTTGTATTTTCAAAATACATACAAACCTCCCCTGAAACCAAAAGATGTACCATAATTGAACTTATTTAAAATATTCCGTTAGTTATTCTATTATTTAACAATTTACTTATATATTTTTTTACTAAAATACTTTCATATAATGTTATATTATTATATTTCAATTTCTTCATTTTTAAAAAAATACAAGTGATATTAGATAGCATTTTTTAGCATTTTCATTTCTACTTAAAAAAGTTATTGCTTGGTTGTTTTTAAATGTTTTCTAATTACTTTCCGCAATTTAATAATATATATTACTTTCAATGTTCGTTTGTTTGGAGAAAAAAAGAATATAAATATTAAAAAGTTTAAACAACTCGTGTTATTTTTAATTTTATGTGATGATAATTTAATTAAAGACCCAATAAATGCTTATAATAAATTTCAGAGCCATTTGGCAAGAAAAATATTTTTATGAATTTTGTTTAATATTTTGAAAGAAAAAGCTCATAAAATATTTGTCTAATGTCTAAAAGTTATGAAGCTTTGCAAGGATGTAGACCATAATTTTCTAAGCATGCCTATAAAAAATAATGTAAAAATTCGATTTTTAGGTCTAAAAACATATAAACAGATGTTTATACATGAAAAGTATTTTATATATTAAAATTGTTTTCTCCAAATACATGAACCCCTTAATGTTTATTGAAAGTAACGTCTGTACTATTAAATTATTTAAAGTAATTGAAATAAATTTTAAAACAATCAAGATGTAATATTGTTTTCAGCAGAAATGAAAAAAAGAATAATGTCACTTGTATTCACTACAAAAAACGCGGGTCTTAGCGACGGTTTTTAAGTGGACTTAATGACGGTTTCGACCGTCGTTAAGGCCATTCACGACCGTTTCAAAACCATCGTGGAACCCAAGTCTTAGCAACAATTTTGGTCAACCGTGGGAATAACCGTAGTTAAACATGGTTTAATGACGGTTCTAAAAACCGTCGTTAAATTTTGTATAACGGCGGTTACAAACCGCCGTTAAAAATAACGACGGTTACCTAACCGTCGTTAAATATAATAACGATTTACGGAAAACCGTCGTTAAATTAATTATTTTATTTAATTAAAAAAAGTAATTATTTTTAATTACAATATTTTATTTATATGTTAAAATATTAAATTTTGTGCTGTTGGGATTAAATTATTTTATTACTAAATATGATGTATAATAACAATTAATTTAAATTTATAATATTTAATTAATTTATTAATATATATTTTTATTTATTATGTAATAATTAAACACGTGAATTATTTAGTAAATTAAGAAATTATCTTAAAAATTAAATAATATTTAAATGGGAACTAAATATGCGTAAATAATTGAATTATAATGAATCAATATACAGGTAAAAAATATGTACAAAAAAATATTTATTAGTCGTGAATAAAATAAAATTGCATATACAAACTACAAGGACAAAATCATATGTCTGGATCCTGTGGAGGCTAATCATGCTAATCACGCTGGTGCCCACTACCACGGTCACTGGGGTCTTGAAAAATAAAATTTTTTTGTTAGAATTTTTAATGTTTTCAAAGTAAACAAAATTATATAAATAATTTTTATTATTAAAATATTACCCTGAGTCCGGGACTATGAAGTCCTAAAATTTTTGGTAGCAGCTGACCCTGAAATTTTTGAAGCAAGAACGCCATAGCAGCCTTCATTTGTGCTTGCCGTGCTGCGAGCTCAGCATCTCGTCGCTGCTGCTCGACGTCCCGCTCATGCATAACGGTCTTCAGGCGCTCCACTTCACTCTGCAAGTCGTGGTACGACGTCCCAGACTGGGAGCTCGACCCTGACGAACCACGACCGAAGACTTGAGTTGGGCAAACACCCAACCCAAATCCTCGAACGCGGCCGGAGTGCTCCTTAGTCCCAAGAGCTCTCGCAAGCGAATCAGCCGTCGAAAACTCTTGGGACGAGCTATCCTCCTGCTGGATCGAAGCAATTTTCTCCTAATAACAAAAAAATAATAATATTAAACATTATCTCAATTAAATAATTACCCACATACGGCATAAGAAATTTTATTACTTACCGCAACAGCCCGAGCTTCGTCGTTGATGTATGATCCGTCAGCTCTTTTATGAGTTACCGTCCATACATCATCACGAGTCACTGGAACACCATGCCCAATCTCCTGAAATTTAAAGTAATTAATCAATTTATTATTATATATATGATAGTCATCTCAACATTAAAAAAAAGATATTTATGGTTATGAACTTACCATCTCTACCTTTTTTCGCGAAAGGCTCTTCGATCCAGTGGTGTGTGGCATTGTTAGTTGTCTTTTGTTCCGTTTATTCTTCGCAGCCACATCCTAATTATTCATATAGACAAAATAATTAATCACAAAAATTTAAAAGTTAAATTTGATAAATATATGAACGTGTGACTTACCCTAGACTTCGCGTCAAGGCGATAGTCTATGAAAGTTGCCCACTGATCAGGTGGGATGCCGGTCAGGACTTCACTCTGCAGCTGATCTCTGGTCTTCGTATCGTCATACGCCAGGCGAAATAAATTGTACTGTGCGGCTCTCCATTTCGCGCCTAGCGACTGCATGATCAGCTTCTTGTGTTGATCCGTCACATTAAAATGCGTCTGCAAACGAAAATAAAAAATTAGTTACACATATATTGCACATGAATGACAAATAAATACAACTAATTTCTAACTTTTGATGTTTCCATACCTGAACGTGGTTTACGAAGACAGTCGTCTTCGACTACTGAGGAATGCTCCTCCAGTCCCTGTAAGAGATCGGGAATAACCGGAAGTTATCCCCGATGGTGCCGAGAAAGACACTGAACAATCCGCCACTATCTCCAATAGGCTGGTGGTTATCGTTGACGTGGACAACCACCTTGGACCCTTGAGGCAAGGACCAGACGTCGTGGACAGTCAACTGTCTTGACGTCACCTGCCCGGTCCCGTCTGTCATAATGTAGACAATTATATATTAGATTCCAAATACCAAATTATATATACAGGACAAAGTGTACATGTTTACAATACTCACCGACTACATCAACAGTCCAGCTCCTCCTGCGTCTGCGCTCCTGCTCACCGGGTTGATGCTCCTGTTCCTCGACGCCGAAGAGCGTGTAAAAATCAAAGGAATAATCATCGTCCGGTGCCTGAGCGTCTGGTGGGGGGAGTGTGCTGGGGACGACCTGAGAATCCAGAGAAAGGGAGGCAGTGGTAGAGACTGACGACGCGATAGCCTCCGACTCTGCTCCCCGAGAGACAACGGTGTCGGGCTCTGCAGTAGGTTGGCCGCCCTCGCTGATCGCCTCGCGGGGTGGGGGAGTGTGAGAACTAAATGCCCCTGCTGTGTAGAGTGATCTAGCCCTCTTCATTGTCACCGCTCCTACCAAATTGAAATTAATAAGATTATTCATTGTATAAAAAAAATACAAAATAAACATTGCCTAATAAAAGTTCTGAAAAAAAATAAGTTAGAACAATAATTATAAGTAGTCTAATCTAAAATATATGTAAGTAGGTGGAAATGTCAAAACTAATACCGTAAATGATGTTGTCGCAGATATTTTTCTCAATATGCATGACGTCAAGATTATGACGCAGCATATTATTCATCCAATACGGAAGTTTGAAAAATATACTTTTTTTGCGCCATTGTTGAGTTCCAGCATCAACCGAACCCTGACCTCGGGAACGCCGTTGTTGAGTCCCAACATCAGCGTCCACATTTTTTTCGAACACAACTTCAATATCATCGACTTGTCTTAAAATGTCAACGCCACTCAGTTGTGGAGGAGGGTTTCGTCTTTCTTCTTTTCCGTCAAACCTATTGCGGGCCATCCTAAATTTATGACCCGGAGATAGAAAGCGGCGATATCCCATAAAACACCACTTCCGACTGTGAGGGAGACGGACTGGAGTAGAGTCAAAGTTACAGTATGGACATGCTAATCCAGTATGAGTATTTCAGCTTGATAAACATCTAAGACCAGAAAAATCACTGATTGTAAAAATACATATATATCATTCCTTGGTGCTTTTCTCCTTGGAATTATCATTGACAACATGAATGAACTTTGTTTTATAGACATCCAAGGAGGAAGATTATACGGAATCAGCACAACTGGCCATATACTGTAACTGGTAGATAGGTTTCCGAATGGATTGAAACCATCCGTTGCAAGACCCAAACGAACATTTCTCGGATCTGATACAAATTGAGGATTGAGAAGATCAAATCTCTTCCATGCCTCGGAATCCTTTGGGTGCCTCATGGCGCCGTCAGAAATTCTGTCTTGAGCATGCCATCTCATAGATTCAGCAGTTTTGGATGACATGAACAACCTCTGCAATCTTGGCTTGACTGGAAAGTATCTTAGAATTTTATTAGGCACCTTTTTTCGCTTCTCCCCCTTCTGTTTCGGTTTCCACCTTGATGCGGAGCATTTTGTACAAGTTTCTCTATTTTTATGCTTACTCCAGTATAACATACAATCATTCTGACATGCATGAATTTTTTTGTAGTTCAACCCCAACTTATTAATGACTTTTTTGGCCTCGTAAAATGAAGGCGAAATCTTGGCATCTGGAAATGCGTCGACAAGCAACTCAAGAACCATCGACATTGCTTTGTCGCTTAACCCACACAAACACTTAATGTGATACAACTTCACCAAGAAAGACAATTTAGAATACTTTTCACACCCTTCGTAGAGTGGTTGTTGACCATCTTCCAGTAATTCAAAAAAATCTTTGACACTATCATCCATCCTTCCTGCTGACTGTGGAACTGGCATATCCATAGAATCGATGCTCTCATTTTCGGGGTGAATCCCGAATGCATCACGGACAATGTTCTGCACAGGGTCATCTCGAACTATGGGCTCAGAGACCTCAATTGGCATTATAGCATGTCCTACAACAGGTTCTTCTGAGATCATTTCACCGTGCAAACTCCAGAAATTGTATCCCTCCGGAAATGGTTTAACGATCAAGTGTTGACGTACAACCTCGATTAGTTGCCATTTTTTGAATCTACATTTGGGGCATGGGCATATTATTCTACCTTCTACTCCAGAGTTGGCATTTGCGAATTCCAGAAATTCGTCTAAACCATTAAGGTATTCTTTTGATTGTCGAGGTTTATTCATCCAAGATTTATCCATAGCTGAAACAATTTTGAAGAGGGTTAAAATGATTTACGTGTAAAAAATGTTTAACAAACTTGATGGTTATTGACATTTAATGATAATTAGAGGAAATTAGCTGAAACAATTCTACCTTCTACTCCAGAGTTGGATAAAAAATATGCGTCACTTGTCCGCTATAAATAGCGAATCCTTATTCGAAAAAGATTAACAAATATAAATAAGAGAGTGATAATTAGAGGAAAAAGATACCTATTTGACTTTAACAAATGTATAATGTACGAAATTTATAGATTTCATTAGTAAGACTTGTCGCACCTTATTAAAGTGAGATAAATGATGTCTCCGCCTTGCATAATATTAAATAAAACACTTGAAATAATATATCTACGAATCTAAGAACAAAAATTCTAACTTTTGAAACAGTGTCATTGATACAGCCTTTTGATCATGTGCTGATTTTATTTGATTCTCCTAATGTCATCAATATAAAAGATGAGTTTCATGATCGAATCTATACGATTCTTAAATTTTTGGGAAGGTCAGTCACTAGTAGCAAGAAATAGAGTTATGAGTTTATGTCTGTCGCTAGGATTTCAATTATACTATTTGTAGGATAAATTTTCTAACGAACTCATATAGGGAATTGAAGTTTCAATCCCCTATATGAAAGAGAAAAAGTAGTGGCCATATCCGTCGCCATATATTGAAGAATAATTCTACTCAATTACATCTAAGAGATTGTAACTTGCTTAACAGATAATCTAGTATAAAAATATAGCGCACTAAAACTGACTGTATTCATATTTTTTTAAAAAAAATTATGGTATAATATATTTGCTTTCAAATTTTAAAAACTACGTGTATTTTTAAATCAGTGTTTTAATTCTTTCAAACCAATTCCTAAAACTAATTTTGTCTAATTTACTAACATTTATTACTTTGCCTCATCGATTGAACAAATATTTTAATATTTTACAAACAACTAGAATAAAAATTGACTATTACTAATTTATGTATATTATTTAAACACAAACTTTATCAATGTAATAACTATTTTTTATTCATTTACATCAATTTTAATTATATTTCTTAAACACAAAATAATTTATATTTAAAACTAACTTCACTATGGTTTTATACTAAATTGATAATATTATATATATTTGTTAAAACATACGTATATTTTTAAAGTTGTGTCACAATTATACAAAATATTTTTTAATACTTTGTCTGTCTATTTATTAAAATTCATTATTTTACTTCAATTAATCTACTAAATTTATGCCATTATATATATTTGTTTTCATTTTTTAAAACTTACTTGTAATTTCTTTCTTTACAAATACTATTTTTAACTAAGTCTGTTTAATTATTTTTTCATATTATTCTATCAATACCGTTATTTTCTGTTTCTATAAATTATTTCTAATATTAGATACAAATATTTTACTTAAAAAATAATTAAGCTGAATAATTCAGTTTATTAAGAAAGACATTACGTCTTACATATTTTTTCGGACATGGTATATTACAATGTTAAATATCATAAATATTGTAACAGTACAAAAATCTTAGGATTTACTCATCTATGTACATCACAATGATAAATATATTTCTACAATAAATATTAAATACAAAAAATATCTAATACTATCGCATTTTAACATACACTTATTTAAAATAAAAAAAATTACATTACATACCTTCAATATGACTCCAAACAAAGAAGAGACAAAATTTGAAATCAAACTCGAAGTGTCGTCACAAAATTAAAAAAAAAACATAAAAAATAATATAAGAAATTATTTAAAACAAAAAACATAAAAAAAATCAAATGAAATTAAAAAATTAAAAGACATACCTTCACAAAAATAAAAAGTCAGCGCCAATACCCACAAATCACAAATAACACTCTCAGAAAATATTGCATGCGAGAAAAGTGAATTTAAAATTGTTCGTAAGAGAAATGAAATGGGGCAACGTATATATAGGAAGGCGCTGGCTTTGGCGACGGTTTTCAAACCGTCGCAAAACCAAAGAAAACCGTCGTTAAATGGGTTTAACGACGGTTTTAATAATAACCGTTGTTAAATTTTAAATTTAACGACGGTTTTAACCAACCGTCGTTAAATTTTGCGATTCCCGAATAACGGTTGGAATTCTGAACGTTAGAAGGCGCCACGACGGTTTAAGAATAACCGTCGTTATATAACGACGGTTTTTTCGGAAATCGTCGTTATATTCTTTTATTTAACGACGGTTATATAACCATCGCAAAATCAGGTTTTAGCTACGGTTATTGGTGACCGTCGTAAAACCTCCGTCGCCATTCCCCGCGTTTTTTGTAGTGATTTTTTTAAATGGAAAGAAATAGAAATATAAAAATATAATATTATATGCGAGGATTTTGATAAAAAAAAAAGTAAGTAGTAAAATAACATAATAACAAACAAAATATTCTAAATAAGTTTAGTTATAGCACATTTTTTAATTTCAGTAGAGATCTGTATATCTTTTGATAATAGAGAGGAAGGTCATGTAATAGGAGTAAAATATAGGGGATAAGAGAGTATTTTTCTCTTTATATTAATGTTATAAATTATGAATTAATTTAATGAAAAATTTCTATAATATCTCTATTATATTAGTAAGTTTTATATTTTAGAATTAAATACTATATCATATAAAATTTATACTTTTTTATGTCCAATTTAATTAGTCAATGATGCTTTACATATTTTGTATATTATGTCTTTAATATTTTATATATGATATCAAAACATCTATATATTTTACTACTGGTTTACTCATAGTTATAATAGTTAACCATGAATTGCTCTCCTTATTGATTTAACGAGTGGTTTGATTTTAAAAAAAAATTGACAATTATAGTTTTTTAATCTTTTATAGAGTAGAAATTTGTTTTAAAAATAAATTATTTTATTAAATTATGTTACTTTATTTACTCTCTTTTTTTTGTATTTTTAAACCTATTAAATTATTTATTGTCATTTTAAATGTTCATAATTATTTTTAGGAATCATTAGTAAATTATTTACCCAATTCCAACTTTTTGTCTTCTTGTTTGGTGCATTATATATGGTAAAGCCTAATACTCTAATGCTTTGAACTAGTAAGTGTTTGTTGTATTAATAGATAACACATAGGGTGATATAACAAAATATTGCTATATGTTTATTGATAAGATAAACATAACATTATGTATGTATGTATGCAGCATAAAAGGAACCATAGAAATGCTATTTAAAAGAGCAAAGATAAAGAAGGTATGGGATAGTAGGCATCATTGAGTTCGCACATTCATGTTCTAACATGATAGTGGTGATGGTGACTATGAAACGATGATGCTCGTGAAGGTGGTAGCAATGTTAATAGTAATGATAATAATGTTGATCGTGATGACAATATAACTATAATGGCAGTGGTGACAAAAATGAGTGTGGCAATGATAACAATAGTACAACTAGAGGTAATGGTGGCAAGGTGATTGCAATGGTAGTGCTAGTGATAGTAACAGTAATAGTGGTTATGATAAGGTGACAGTGATAATAATGATATTATGTTAAATTGACAAATAAATAAAAAAATATTTTTTGTTGTTATAAACTTACACAAAGTTTCTTATCAAAGTTTATTTATTCTCCTTAAGTATATAGTGTTGTACAATGATAATAGTATACATTCTTACAATTTTTTATACATTTTATAAGATTGAATTATATCAACCTCTTCTATCTCCAAGGCCATTTCTAAATAGACCCTAAAAATGTTTTAATTAGCGATCAATGTGTTTAAATTACATCAAATGGTTATTATCGACCTCTCTTTAGATACTAAGGTGGTCTAGCGATAAAGAATTATTTATCAGATAATTATTGAGTGTATTTTTATTTAAGTTACCCACTATCCCACGACTCTAGTTGTTGGTTAGTTATGAAAGAGTCATTTACTATGAAACTGCTAAGGAATTAATTTTCAAAGTGGACGAAAACTTAACTACTTGATAGGGTCCCTAAAAAAAGAGATTTTGTGACGACTAAGGTCATCACAAAAACTTAAAAATTCGTCACAAAAAATATTCAGTGACAACTTTTAGTCGTCACCAGGTCGCTGCAAATACCACCGTCACAAAAAGTTTTTCGTGATGACTTTCAAAGTCGTCACTAAAACCTAACTTTTTGTGACGACTAATATCGTCACTAAAACATAAAAAAATCGTCACAGAATAAGCATAAAATAAAATTTTGAAGGGATTTTGTGACGATAAAGGTCGTCATTAAAGCCTACTTTTCGTGACAACATTTTAAGTCGTCACTAATACGCAAATATTCATTTTTTGTGACAACAAAAGTCGTCACTGAAATTATTTTCAGTGACGGCTAAAGTGGTCACTGAAAGTAGTTTTAGTGACGACTTATATTAGTCGTCACTGAAAATATTGTTCGCCAAGAGTTTCAGTGATGACTGAAGTCGTCACCAAAAGTAATTTTAGTAACGATTTTTGTAAGTTGTCACAGAAAGTGGTTTCAGTGACAACCTAAAAAAGTCATCACTGAAAGTTTTATTGAAATACAAATTTAATAACAAAAAATGTAGTCACTGAAACTTTTATATTAATTTTTTTAATAATTTTATTTATCATAAAATGCATTATAATATAAAATGAGAACAAAAAAGTTAAATGAAATGATATATATTAAAAAAAGTTTCATCTACAATAAATATTTGTTAATAGACAGCTATCAAACGTCAGTTAGTAAATAAAATACAAATAATAAAACAACAACAAATTAAAAAGCATCAAGTCTATGGTTCTCTTGAAGTTGTTGGTGTTGCATTAGTTGTAGAATTTGGTGCAGCACTTCCCGTTGGAGGTATTGAAATTTGCCCCTATTTATAACACAAAAACATATTAATGGTGGGCAAGTAATTCAAAATACAAGCTAATTAAATAATAACAATTATAATATATGCAACTCAGTAGCATAAGTCTATCTAAAAGTTACAAAAGTGAAAAAAAAATTATATACATTGATTCAACATATACAAAGGCTATTGAATTAATGTTAGCATAATTTAAATGTAAAAAATAAAAATGATAAATGAAAAATATGAAAGAACACAATAATCAAGAACCAAGTTAATTTGACAAGTACAAAATAGAGGAATCACCAAACTATGAAAATCTTGATGTTTTAAGATTCTTCAACCAAGTTAATTTGACAAACAAAAGAATTTCAATGACCTATAGTTTATATATCAAGGGGATACAAAGGAATCACCAAACCATGAAAATCTTGATATCTTTTTAGCAACATTTGAGATTCTTCAACCAAGTTAGTTTGAGAAACAAAAGAACTTCCATAACCCTTAGTTTATATATCAAAACAATACAAAAGAATCGCCAAAACATGAAAATCTTGATGTTTTGAGATTATTCAATCAAGTTAATTTGACAAATAAAAGAATTTCCATAACCCATAGTTTATATATCAAAACAATACACAGAAATCACCAAACCATGAAAATCATGATGTCTTTTGAGCAATATTTGAGATTCTTTAACAAAGTTAGTTTGAAAAATAAAAGAACTTCCATTATCCATAGTTTATATACCACAGTAATATAAAATGTTGACATTAAAACTTTTCTTTGGTACAAAGATAGTCCAGATCACAACTGATTCTTTTGTACAAAAATAGTACTTAGTCACAGCTACGTCATAGTCAATGTTAAGAAATGGTAATTTAACCGACTCTGTTGAGTACATAACCAGCCAAATATCAATAATAGTAGAAGCAGTAGAACTAATCGAATAAAAAATAGTAACAGCAAGAGCAACATTCACTTTTAGACCACTTTGGAATTCTTAAATCTAAACTTGATAAAGAATATATATCATGATGTTGGCTAACACCCATCCATATATGGTTTTCAATCACACCTAAAAAGACAATAGTAGTACAAGTGGACAGAGATGTATCAAACATGTTCTAGAAAACATATATCCACAAAAGCGTGATTTATCAAAAAGTCTAATATAAGCAATTGTATTTGTAACCCCTGATATGTGATAACCTGTGCAACCATAAAAATTCCATACATATAATATTCATTGCTCATCAATGACAGTGGCCTAGCCCTCTCCAAACCATGCTTCCAGTAAATGACAATAACCTCCTAAACAAATAATTTTATCCATTATATTGAGTTTTATACATATATAATTCCATTCAAATTTATCAATGTCTTAGCATCTAAAAGCATGGAATGCACAGTTGTGATTCTTTGGTTTAAAGGTTATCAATCAAGACACTTGATTAACGTAAATCTAATCCACTATAAACAAGCAAAAATATAAAAAGACAATTACTTGGTCATATACATTCCACTTCCCAATAAATTCAACAACTTGGGAACAAAGTTAATTGTTTGATGGGTAACTACAGTGAATGAAACAAACAAATTGCATTAGCTAGTAAAAAAAATAAAGGCCAAGAAATGTGATCATCATAAAATCATGAACATATATAGTTACCTGTTGGATAGATGCGATTAAAGAGGCCATTTGTTCTTATAGCCTTTCTTCAAACTGTGCTTGTAGCTGTGCTTGCAACTGTTCATGCATCCTTTCTTCTCGTAATTTCATCTCTTCATGCATCTCCCCACATAGTTCTGCAACAACCTCTTCACGTATTTTTCTCCTTTGCTCTTGAAGATGCTCAAAAGCGATTTGACCATAAGCTTTTTTAGAAGGAGGTCTAGCTCCATATCCTTTGCCACGAACATACCCCGTCTTTTGACCAAGAACTTGAGCCAAGATCTCTTCATTGCTCAAACTAGGAGTGTTTTCTTCAGATTGTTTTGATACAATCTCTTTTAGTTGACTCTATATTTAAATAATGTATTTAGAATAAAAACAATATAAATTAAAAGTTAAAAAATTGATAAAATAAAACTATACATGAACTTCTTGTGACTTTGTATCCGACTATACGACTTCTCCATCTTTAGTTCTCCGAGTATGTTGTATCTCCCATATCTTGTCAAGTGGTGCCCTCTCTCCAGTTTCAGGATTTCTCTACAATAAAATTGCATGAATACTCAACAATACAATGAAAAGATGTGCATAAAAATATGCCAAGCAATAGTGCATTTTAGAATGTCATCGTTGATTCCTCAACTTTAGTGAACGATCGCGAACCACATGTATGTTTTATTGTCAGCTTGGCCTTGTTCTGAGCGTTTGTTGAACTTTTATCCTACAATGAACTCCACAACCATTTTTGTTAACATATGTTTTATTAGAATTCTATGTAAAAAAGTTATAACTGAATACCTTGAAGTCCTCTGAGTCAAAATAACTGACCAAGTGCCTCCATTCATCATCTTTGACTGTGGGAGGTGTGTGTGCCAGTCTTTCTTCATCAGTTTTGTACATGGAGTAGAAGATGTGAAAATGACTCCTCCAATTTTTGTATGACCTTTGTGCAGTGGCACTGACAAATGCATCAAATCACCCCTCCATACTTGTACCAACCTCAAACTTTTCCTACAATAATGAATCCAGAGGTGTTAAATTCGATAAGTTAATATAGATATCATACAATTACGATAGTTATTACCTTCACTTTCAACAAAATCTGTTCTCCACATTGTTCCCAAATTTTTGTCCAATCCCTCTCCTTCAAGGGACAAGTGCATCGTGTGATGTGTCCAATGTAGTTGACTAGCTCTCTCAATCCTTCTCCCACAGCTCGAAGGATATCATCAGGAATCTCAATTTGGATTTTTTGTCCATTTTTCATCTTTGAATCTACTGAAATACATTTGTACGATCCCCTTACATTCTTAGCTACACTACAAGAAGCTGTAAAACACATGACAATAGGGTATTAATAACATAGTAGTAAATATTAATTAACTAGTGCAAAGTGTTTTATTTCATTACCTGCACTACTAATTGGACGTCGAGAAGTTGGTGTAATAGGTTGTGCCTGGCTCTCTTCATGGTGTGGCTGCATACATAATTGTGGAGTCCCCGCATTAGTCATAGCCTGGGTAACACCCCTAGACCCACACCCACGTCTGCCTTTTCCTCTTCCTACCATCTTCAAACCAACTTGTTACAAAGTATAGACCATGTTGGCAGTTCAATGGATTTAGTGATAAAATAATAATCTAATTGGAAATAAAATATGCAATGAAACAAATTACTTTCAATAATGAATTCAATCTAAAAAAGAAAAGGATAATTGCAATTCAAGTGCCAACTTAGTGTATATTACAACAATAATGCGCTACACAAAAGCAGGTTAGTGCATTTCTAATTGTCAAGCATTATATGCACATTTTTCATTCTATGGAATTTTACATAGAGTCTTCGAATAAAAATTCTCCTTCATCATTTTCCTCATCTGCTGTTTCATCTTCTTCATCGTCATTAATGAAATCAAGTTCCCTGACACTTCTTCCTTCACTCTGATGACTAACACTTTGAGGTTGAACATTGTCCCTCCATAACATAACTTCAACCTCATCTTGATTCTAACTATGAATGCAATCATTATGTCCAACCTCTTCTTGTTGATATGCATCTTCAGCTAATAATGATTTAGTCTCATCTTCACGGGGCATGCTAAAAAGGTCATGAGGTGATTTTTTCACAACAACAAGCCAATCTCTGTCGACGATATCATCCAAATAGAACACTTGTTCTGCCTGTGATGCCATAACAAATGGCTCGTCCGTACTTAATGAAGAACGAGTATTCATGCTTGTGTATCTATATTTGTCGACTTTATATCATCTTCCCAAATGAGCAACATCCCACCAGTGACACTTAAAGAGATATATTTTCTTATCTCCCATGTAAGATAACTCATAAATATCTTCAAGGACACCATAATATTCCTTCTCAGGATTTGAATCGTCCCCCTTTCACAAGAACTCCACTATTTTGAGTTTTCCTTTGCATTGCACGATCTTTTGTATGAAATTTGAATCTGTTGACAAGAATTTTTGTATATCTATAAACAACTCTTTGTGGACCTATGGCTAAACTAATCAAGTCATTGTCTCCTTGAAAATGTGAACTAGACTTCATGACCTATCAGAAATCAAACAAGATCGAGAGATTATGATGCAGCTAATAATATAATACATTGATTAACTCATAGGAAGACACTTACTCGACTATTAAACCATTTGGAAAACTCTTTCATGTGCCTTGAATCGACATTTGATGATTGGGTTTGTGTTTGAAGCTCCTTTTTATACTTTCTACAAATTATATCATTCATTCATAATATGCCCAAAAACCCATTCTACAACAAATCAAATCGTATTTCATGTCTCACCTTGAATACCACATTTCTACATTTTTTACATGCACACCTACTCCTGCTTCCTACACTTATTTCACTATATGCCCAATCAAGAAATTGATCCACCCCTTGTATGTATCTTGGATAAGCTCTGTTCTCGACATTTAACCAACTTTTGTACATAATATTCCCTACAAATTTGTTGGAGTGAAAGTTAACAATTGAAAAAGAGAAAGAAACATATTTGGATGAGATAAAGTGTATATGTATTGGTAGAATGACTTTAGGGCATACAAAAATTATAAAGTCAAACAGATGGAAGACATTAACATTGTTCATGCCTTAAAGAATATGACATCTAATAAGAGTGTTGGTTCATATCTTATGGAAAATAACTTATTAAAAAATGGAAGAAGAGTTAGTTAGTGAGCATGGTCAATAATTTATTGCTTTATACCATTTTTCTTCAAATTTCTAGACTGATAAGATACTCTTTACCTTGTTTCCATTCTTCTTCATAATATGGTATACGCATTGATATTTCCCATGATGCCATGCACTTTATCCAACTCAGTTTATGATAAGATACTCTTAATGCATATATTGTAAATTAAACAAATAAAAATATATGATGACATTATCCAATTACTTGCAAGTCATCTAAACAATGAAGAATCCCACATTAAGCTCCATATCACAAGGACAAGAAAACCATTACTATTTGTTGTGAAAAAATTAATCTACTAATTTTGGCCATAATTTGATGCCAGAAAGAATAACAAAGTTACTAAATAAGCATAACAAGTTAAGAAGTTAATAAACATTCTCAACCTATCATATGTTGCAATACAGTTCATACAACTTAATCATATTCTTGCTCAATCACAATATTATCTCCCTAAATGAAACAAGCGTTTTAATAAAATAAAGAGTGCTAGAAAATGCTACCCCTCCTCTTTAACAATTTGGTGAACTACGCACTATGAGTATCAGCAAGACCGTGATATCCAAATTCTGAATAGAAACAAAGAAAATAAATATTCAATATAGGAAAAAATATTACAATATGATAAAAAGCTAAATGTAGTCAATCAACAATCAATATAAAAAAAAAAGAAACCTATATGATGGAATATTTAGTAAGTGATTTCTCTAAAGTAGGGAGATTTTGATCTGCTTTCTCAAAGGGCAATTGATTATAAGTGTACTACTGGAAAATATTAAGCTAATGAGTATAAATGAAAAATACTTTTTCTTTTCTTTTCATGGAACATAGATAGATTCAAGAATTAAAATATTCCCTGACAAATATGTGCTTATTATTTTCGATGCATCAGCTGTTTTATCTTATGTTTATAGCTTTTGTGGTTCTAATATGAAAAAAATTGTATCTTTCCATGATAGATCTTCTAATTTTCACATTGGTATAATAACATAATTTAGACTCTATAAAATGATAGGCATGACTTGTATTTTGCATATAGATAAGCTAGAAACTGTTCTTTTTCCTTTTTAAGTGTATTGGGCAGTAAATCAAGATTTCTGTTATATGATTATAATATTCATTTTATTTTTCTTTAATTCCTTCAACACGTCCTACATTGATGTTTGAAAAATGTGTCTGTGAAATGGAACATAACAAGGTGTAGATTGAAAGCTCCAATATCGCTAATAAGATTGAGGTTCTCACCAAAGTTCATAAGGAAGGTGAGGCTTTTTCTTGTGCCATTCATGTCTATCAGGATTCAAGAGTATAGATCCTTCCATCTTTGCTCATTCAAGTACTTTTTTCCTTTATCCAGATTCTAATCTGTTGGAGGCTAAACTTGAAGAACTGAAATGTTCTTTAGATTATTTTATATCAAAGGTTGGTTCTCTATTCAAGAGGAACTGGTTATATTTTACACTTTGACTCTTCGGTCCTCTAAGAAGCTGTAAACTCAAATTGAACCCTGGTGTGTCATTTTATTAATCATTTATCTGAGATGGAATGCTCTCGATGATAAGATTTCAAAAAATTGAATGGTCTGCTCATCATTTGAAAGGAAAATACTTGTAACATCTATGTTAATTGGTATCTAAGGATAAATTCTGAACAATATTAATAATAAAAAGACTTAGCTTATTTTAGAATTTGTCTTTCTTTATATGTGCATAATTATTCAAGCAATGTTAGAATTCAGATAGAATATAAAAAATTACTTATAAATTGAGGTCAAACTAAAGCACTTGTTAAATCAGTTTGGTTTATCTGATGCTTGGGTCAAACTAATAATTTTATCATTTTTTATATGTTATTTTCATATTTGGTATAGAATTAATCATACGGTTTTTGTCTTCTCGTTTTCTTTTTCTTTTTTCAAATGAAATAAATGAATTTTTACTCATGAACCTACTTTGTCAAATTATGTTTGAGCTAATTTATTTGATAACAGAAGAAATTGTATTAGACAAGAAAGACAAAAACAGTACAAGAAGGTGGAGGCTAAGATATCCTCAAAACCAGGAAAAGAAGCCCTGTGAAAACTAATCAATTAAGAAGAGTTGTCCAATCTCTTGGCACATTTGAAATAGTGAAACCCTTAAATAAAACATGTGTTGAACACCAAAAAGAACCCTTAAAAACATGTGTTACCATGGTCTGTATCTTAGAAACCTTTATATCTTTTCTTGACAGCATATTCATATGTAGTTTGGGGCTATGAAAGTTATTTTTTATGTTCCACCTCAAGTGTATGTGTCTTATTAGGTGGAATTTTAGTTACTTAGACCTCAAAGAACCACACTTTGGTCTTTCCAAGTAGCATGGAGGTAGAATATAGAAGTTTAGTTGTTGCTATATCTGAAATTGTTTGGTTACCCTCTTTATTCAATAAACTGAAGGTTCCATTTTCTAGTGCAGTAGTAATATGCTATGATAATACGATGCTATCCCACTTGCTCATAACCCAATGCTTCATTCTCACACAAGGCATATGGAGCTGGACTTGCTTCATATAAGTGTTATGTTAGCTCAAAATCAATGAGTGCTTAAAAGGTAAGTATAATCATATTTTCTCACTAGATTATCAAGTGCAAGGGTAAGTATAAACATATTTTCTATGATTTCTATGATTCTTGCCTATAATTCTTGAGGAACAAATTCCTCTCTTCATTTCTCTGTTTCATACTTGAATAAACTTGTTGAAACCTACTTTCTTCTCTTATATATATACTTGAAGTGGTGAAGGTATTTTGATTGCATTGGATTGCATTTTTCAAGTCTTTGATTCTTAAACTAACCAAATGATTAATATTGCCTTTATCATTACATAAATCTTAAATGGCAAATGGAATTGAAGAGGCTAATAATATATGTGGCAGAAAAAATTGGTTAGAAAATCTTAAATGGCTTTATCATGACATAAATCATAAATGGCTAACTCCAGAGGATAGGAAATCAACCCAAAAACTGCAGAGGATTTCACTATAAGATAATATGATACCTAGCTAATATATATATAAACCAAGAAGGGAGATTTTGAAGCATACAACAAAATAAAAAGAATATTTGTCCAAATATGAATCCACTAAGCAAAGCAGCTTTTAAAACAACTTATTCTTTTCCATTCCACAATAAACATTATATAGAATCAGAAATAACAGGACAAGCCTCAAATATTGACAAAAGAAAGGCCAGGTGCTACCAAAGCAGGGATACATGTTCCCAAATTTTACATTGTCCTAGGCATCTTAGATTAGTTATCTTACTGAATCAAATAGCAACATCTTGCACTTCATCTAAATAACGTGGGACAATTCATTAGTTAAACAGATAGGTTATTGAACAAAATAACCTTCAATGTAAGCTAATCAAATGACCCAGAATCATTATGAAGTAAAAATGTACAGAATGGGAGCACACGAACACCTAAATCAGTTGGTAATTAGTAGCTATTACCTTTGATGGCTAAATGCACACAAAATGGGTCCAGGCACACAGAATGGGTCTAGACTCAGGTTTCAAAAAGTCTTCTGTCAAATTTCAAGAGGCACTTAGTAAGTAAATCAGTATGGAAGACATGATTAAAATCAACAACGAAATGATCAAGAAAAATTAAATGCACAGAGAGAAATTGATGTCATTGATCCCAATTACCAAATGCATTTGAAGACAGGGCTAAGAGACGAAGGAGAGGGAGATAGACAAAGACATGGCGGAAGCACTTCAAAGAGCATTCATCTGAGTGTAAGGAAGCAGAGAAGGAGAGGGAGGCTGAGATACGAAGCTTAAATGCATCAGTGCCCTAGCATTTCACTCCACCCCCCCTAAAATTAGCTCAAATGCAGAAAACTATAATAAAAAAACCAATCCCAACCAGAAAATCAAAACCCCTAAACTAATTAAACAGAATTCAAAAAATTGAAGGAGGATTAGAGTACCTTGATGCTTCAAGATGGATTCTCCAGTAATGTCTACCACGACACAGCAAATTCCAACACCTTTCACCCACAAAGCTAAAGGTTCGAGCACTTCTCCCTGGGAACCAAGGCAAATGAGAGATGAGGATTGAGAAGCTGATTTCGGCTTTGCAAGGTGAAACGATAACACAGCACCTTTCACCCACGAAGCTGCAGGTTCAAGCACTTTTTCTTGGGACTCGAGTTGAAGGAGAGGTGAGGATTGAGAGTTGATTTCGGCTTTGCAAGGTTGAAACAATAACACAAAAAATTCCAAAGAAAGGAGAACACTGGTCTGGTTTAAGCAGGATAGAATTTTGGTGCCCGCGTTTCATTTTGCAGTGTGAGAAAAAAGCAGACTTCATTTTTTTATTATATGTTTTTATTTTATTTTTTTTCAAATAATTATTTAAAAAATTATTATCTATTCAAAATTAATCCCATATATAATTTTTTTAACAAAATTTTAAAATTTTTCAACACAACCAATTATTTTTAGTTAATTCTTAAATTTTTAAAATATATTTTTCTTTAATTATTAAAAAGGAAAAATAATTAAAAATAATTTGTTAACAATTTAAACTATAAAAATTTATTAAAAATTAATTTAAAATAAATTGTTATCTTTTGGAATCAAATTACAATTCGGCAATAATTTTTTACTTTTAGTGACCACTTGGTCGTCACTAAAAGGGTGTAAGTAAAAAAAAAAATTTGTAGGTTTTTAGTGACGATTTAAAAAGTCATCACAAAAGGACATACTTTTTGTGACGACCTATAAAAGTCGTCACTGAAAGACTGTGTTTTTGTGACCACTTTAAGAAGTCGTCAATGATATTTTATCTTTTAGTGACGATTCTTATAGGTCGTCACTAAAAATATACCTTTCCGTGATGATCCCTCTAGGTCGTCACAAAAAGTCCTTTTCAGTGACGACTTTTTTAGTCGTCACAAAAAAGTCGCCACAAATTATTAATTTTCTTATAGTGTAACCTAGCCTTTATATACACTTGTGGTGTGACACTGGTTCAAAGGGATAAGGAAATAGGCATAGGCTAGAAGCACTTTGTTAATTCTTTTAAACACTATATAGTGATGCTACTGTTCTGCTTGTGTCAAGGATCAAATTCTTTTCGAAAAAATAGAGACATGTATTAGGTCTTTCCCTTGTTATTGAAGCCCACTTAGGGCTGTTTAGGCACGTAAATGAAGCCACAAAATTAGAGTTGTTAAAAAGCATATATTTGTGCTTGTGATTAGAGAAAGGGAAAAGCCTAAAATTGTTGTTAGTTACCAAAAAAACTAAATGGCCTATATTTTACTAAATTCTAATCGAAGTTTCTGGCCTAGTATTCATTGCTTAAGGTAGCCGATTTGTTTTCTTTATAAAGCATGATCAGATATGTTATATTCCTAAAGTTGTGCTCTCTGCAAATGAAAAAAAAAGCCATTTGTTTCACTTTTAATAAGTACTAAGAGCTTATTACATTGTAACATTAAAATAACATTACGTGTCTCGACTCTAGTTTTAGTGCATATGAAACTGCATATTATTTAGTCATATCAAAATTTTTTTGGTTTCTTTTCATTTGATGAGCTAGCTATTTGATATATATGATAGCGAAAGTCTTGTTTTCTGAATACGACTAGTTTTGAATCTTGTTGGGTTTCAACATGCTTTTCTTGATCATAAGTGACTTATTGACTAAAGCATTATCTATATTGGTATACTTATTAGTTACTTAATAAAGTTCGTTACTGCATGCTAAGAACTTGTTGCTCTAAGTTGCAATATCCATATTATCTCATGTATATGAAGAGATGAGGTAAAAGATCAAGTTATGCATATAGTTAATCAAATTTCTATATCTCTTTTTAGTAATCCTTAAAGTCGAGAGTGTAATGATGTTAAAATGTATGCATATATCTTTAGCATGTTGTATGATAAAGGATATATTGTTTAAGGAAACACTATATGCATTAATAAATTAGATATCATTGAATACTTTATCATCATATCCTTGAGAGTAGCCATAGCATCTTAGTGATTAGTGAAGATAAATGATATCTAATTTATTGCAACTAACTAATTAAAATGGTTACTTGGCCCCACAGGGATATGATTATTTTGGTAAGTTAATTGGAGCGAGATAATGGATAAGGTATTAAAATAAAAAAATTTCCTATGCCCACAGGTGTTCAATATTTTATTAAATCCATTAGTCTTTTTATTAAAGTTTAAATAAATTCTATGCATGTTTTGTAACCTCTACCCACAGGAAGGTTAGAATTTATTTATTGAATTTTCATTAGATAATTCAAGTTATTTTGCTTCGTACTATTTATGTATGTTTATCCTTGGTACTTTTTTTTTCCTACTAGTGCTTATCTACAAAGTAATTTTTATGTTCCAATGATGATTGGTGATAACTACTATAACTGGAAAGAACAAATTTATTTGACTCATGGATGTTAAGATTTGGATTTAGCATTCCATGTGAATGAGGTTCCACTTGTTCCCATAAAAGAAACTACCAAAGACTAAAAGAGCTTACTATGAACAGTGGGAGTGATCTAATTGCTTAAGTTTGAAGCTTAATAAGTTTCACATAAATAAGACCATTAGGGGTTCTAGTTCTCAATGTGATACAATTACTACTTATATGAGAGCAATTAAAGGGCAATTTGTTAGCTCTAAAAAGACATTAGCCAACACCCTTATGAAAATTTTTTTGAGCATAAAGCATGACAAAAGCAGGTGTATTGTTATTGTGTTTAAATACCGCAATTACATAGCATAATTGTAGCTGGACTAGTAAATACAAGTCGTATCCCACAAAGATCAATATATCAATTACTAGTATTTCACAAAACAAACTATCTAAATCAATGGAGCTTGAGGGAAACATTGGACAAAAAATTGCAAGCAACAAACTAGATATATAATGAAATTTAATTATAAAAAGCCTTAGACTGGCTTCACCACACTTATGAATTGATCAAGATAAATATTTCTAATTGAAATTATTTGAGTAATCGGGGATGGTTTAGCTTGAAGTCATTACTAGCCTCTTTCAAGGTCTAATAATAATACTTAAATTAATCAAATTGCCTACTTTCGTGGTTTAGATTAACTTAAGACCTTTAAGATTTATGCTAACTAATTGATTCAATTCCTAGGGTATCTTAACATACTTTCATGATTAACATATCTCTAATTAACTATTAGGTTCCGGTGATAACTTTTACCTTTCAGTTCATCAGTTATCTACCTAAGATTGAGACAAAATGATGACTAAGAATTTTATCAAACACCTAGTATGCATAATAGATAATTCAACTACTAACAAACAATCACAATTGAAATTCAACAATAATAATGAATCGTAAGTGGGTTTCTCCTAATCCTGAAATAGGATATACTTAGACATTATTAAGACAGAAATCGAATTCAATTGCATTAAATAAATTATAATCATCTAATACAAATTATTCAAAAGAGAAATATATATATATATATATATAAGGATAGAGAGATAAAATCGATTACAGAGCGAGAGATACAATCTTCGATCTAATGTAAAAGCTAATCTAAATCTCAAAGAAATTGGAAACCTAATGAAACCCTAACTCTAGAATGTCTAAAATATAAGAGAAACTCAGAATATGATGTCTATACTTGGTTGCGTTAAAACATTAAAAAGGACAATATTTTTGGACCCAAAGTATGGTCGTATCACAGGACTAGGCTAGGCTAGGCTAGGCCTTTGGAGTTTTAACTTCCTCTTCATCTATTTTTGTTGTTGAGGTCCCCTTTAAGTTTTTCTACCTTTGCTTTTGAAGGTAAAATGGAACTCTCATCAAGTATCTTTGCATATGCAACAACTTCAACGTATTTATCACATGGAAAAGAACTCTCTACAAGGCATAGCTCAAGTGGGTCAGTAGAATAATGGCTCATTACATCATGGTTCATGTTTTATTTAGCCAAATCAATCATACAATAGGATCCATTGTACGATGCAAATGGGTCTTTAAGACCAAGAAAGATTTTTCTGGTAATATTGAAAGGTATAAAGTAAGACTTGTGGCTAAGAGTTTCATAAGAAAGAAGGAATTGATTACCATGAAAAGTTCTCTCTAGTTTCAAAGTATTCATTTAGAGTAATCATGGCCTTAATAGCTCATTTTGATTTAGAGTTATATCAAATGGATGTAAAAACAACATTCCTAAATGAAAAACTTGAGAAAGAGTTATACATGCACCAGCTTGAAGTTTTTGAAAGACAAAAATGTAGTCACATGGTTTGTAAATTAAAGAAATCCATATATGGACTAAAGTAAGAATCTCACTAATGGCATACAAAGTTTCACAATTCTATTCTCTTGTATAATTTTGTAGAGAACATTGTTGATCAGTGTATATACCTTAAAATTAGTGGGAGTAAGTTTATATGATTAGTCTTATATGTTGATGACATTCTACTTGCAAGTAGTGACCTTCGGCTTTTGTGAGAAACTAAGCCATTTCTTTGCTAGAACTTTGAAATGAAGGATATGAGTAAAGCCTTTTTTGACATTGGCATAGAAATTCATAGAGATAAATCTTTAAGGACATTTGGGACTATCTCAAAGACCCTACATTTAGAAGGTTTTAGGGAGATTTACGATAAAAGATTGTTCATCCATAGTTGCACCAATAGTCAAAAAGGAAAAATTCAATTAGTATCAGTGATCTTAGAATCCATTGGAATTGAAACAAACGAAAAGCATTCCATATGGCTCAGCAGTAGGAAGCTCAATGTATACATAAGTCTGCACTAGACTTGACATTGCTTTTGCAATAGAAATGTTGGGTAGATATTAAAGTAACCTTGGTTTGGATCATTGGAAAGCTACTAAAATAGTTATGAGATATCTTCAGGGAACCAATGATTATAGATTGACATACAAATATTCTGATCATTTAGAGGTAATTGGATATTTAGATTTAGATTATGGTAGATGTATATACTCTTTAAGGTCCACTTCAAGATACATCTTTCTCTTAGCTGGAGGTACCAAATCTTGGGGAAGTAAGAAGCAGGGTCATGTTACATAATCCACAATGAAAGCTAAATTTATTGCATGCTATGAAGTTACATCACAAGCAATATGGTTAAATAATTTCTTGCCTAGCCTTAAAGTTGTCAATTTTTTTGTTGAAGGGTCACTAAAGATCTATTGTAATAATTTGGATGCTGTATTTTTTGCTAAGAATAATAATATTAAAGGCTGAACCAAGAATATCAACATAAAGTACTTGATGATCAAAGAGAAGGTCTAAGACTAAATTGTTGTTATTGAGCATATAAGCTCTAAGTTAATGATTATTGATCCTTTGACTAAAGGCATGCCAGCTAAAGATTTTAAGGATCATGTAGATTGTATAGGGCTTACTAGTTCAAATTAAGCTTTTTTTTTTCTCTTTGAAATCATTGGTTTATTGTAATTATTTATAGACACATAGTTATATACACATTAAAGTTTTCATAGATAAAGTTTTGATTTGTTAAATCAATAAAGTTGGACCTTAAATGAGCTCATAAGGGGTCATTTATATAGTTATATGCTTATTTAAAAGTAATTAAACATTGTAATACATGGAAGAAAATGTTCATTTTTTATAGCATAACAACCATGATTCATGTTTTGAGAATTTTAAGTGAAATTTTTTGGCTTAACTAACTAAAGTGACAAACATAAAATTGGCCAAGTTAAAGTTTGTCACAAACGAAAATTATCTGATAAAACCATATAGGCCAAGTGGAAGAATGTTAGCCACGTCTCTTTAAAGACTAAGGTAGCATAGAAATAAAGAATTATTTATCAGATAATTATTGAGTGGATCTTTGTTTTAGTTATCCACTATCCTATGACTCTAGTAGTTGGTTAGTTGTTAAAGATTCAAGTACTATAAAGTAACTACTAAGGAGTTAGTTTGCTTGATGGATGAAAAATTTTAAGAATAACAATCTAATAAGGTTCCTAGCCTTTATAAGGAGTCAGTTTCCTTGATGGAAAAAAACTCTTGAGGATATCTATCTGATAGGGTCTCTAGCCTAGTCTTTATATACCCTTATGATGCTCCATAAGTTCAAGGGTATAAGAAAATAGGCATAGGCTAAAATCACTCTATTAGTTCTTTTAAATACTCTCTACAGTGAAGATTTGTTGTTATGCATAAATGGTTGAAGGTTAGTATTCTACTATGTTATAATTATAGTGATATGTTATATGATTGTATGCTTACATTGGTGTTAGGGACAAAAGTGTCTAAAGTCCAATTAAAATACACAAATATTATTATGCTATAAATTAAGCTTTTGTTAGCTTTCATATTGCACAAAACATTTTATTCCAATAGATTGTACAAGAAACAAAGCAAAAAGTTTCACATTAATGGTTGAACAAACCTTTGTACTCAAAGTTTCACATTATGGCTATCTAAGTATGGTCACGATGCTAGGGTAAACACCCACAAGTCTTGTACCTCCACCACTGCTCTCATTCCCAATACTTACATAAAGTATTACAATCTATGGCCACCCAAGCCAATTGTGTTTGCAAGAATCAGAGGAAAAAAATGAAATTAAGATCTTCTAGAGTTCTTTCATAAAATATTACAAATAAAAGAGAAAAAGATAAAGTTTGATAAAATTAATATTTAATAAATAAATATGACCTATTAATTCATATATAAGTTGTATGAACTATTTCTTTCTTTCTTCCAAATTTACTTATAAATTTCTTTTGAGAATTTCAAAATATTTCAATAAAAAAAATTTCATGTTAAGGTCATTATGTAGTGCTTACCTAGAATGGTGCTCAGGTTTCTTGCACAGTCAAAATTATGAAGATTTCAAAGATGCTATCTAGTATAAATACCGGGTTAGTGCCGTAGAATTTTCTTTGGAGATGTAGACAAGGAGTTAAAAGTAGGGGGTTCTTCATTCATTTAGCTATATAATGTTCCACAACTCATGGCTGAATAGGGTCACAAGCTAATTTTAGGGGTAGGGGCCAACACAAAGATAGGAAGACCAAGTGAATGTCTGTGCTTGTATAGGTGAACTAAAGAAAGATACTGCATTGCTTGGAAAAAGGTACAACTAGTTTAATTTCTTTTTTTTTGCTGTATTAGATTTTATAGCTACATTCATCTTCAAAACCAAAATGCTTGTCCAAGTTATGTTTTTTCTATTTTAGTATGTTTTTATCAGTGCCATTAATTTTTTTTCTCAACTAAGAATATAAAGCAAGGGAAAGAAAGAAACAAAAATGAATTAGGCCTATTGTGGATGGATCAACCAAAGAATGTAAAAGAACTCATCATGGTTTAGGGCCATATAATTTAATAGCATAAAACTCACTTTAATGCTTGCAATCTTTTCATTTTTTTATCCATTTTTATCTTGTGTTTTGTGCTCCTAAAATTCTAATGATTTATTACCTTTTTGGTAGTTTGGGTTGGTATGCATGGGTAGATAAATTTGAAGTTCTCTTAACTTCTTCATTCTCTACCTATTATATTTGTTGACAAGTTATATACAATGGTATATTCTAATGTGCAGTAGCGGGAAAGATCGTGAAAGGAAGTAGTTCACATAATACAATTGCAAGTATTCATTGATCCTCCATGCTACTATATATATATATATATAATGTAAGATATTACCATTTGTACTTATTTTGTTTCCCATATCTGGCTTTTTCAAAATATATAATATACTTACCAAAGGTCATAATATTAAGGGTAAATAAAAATTTAACAATTTAACCCTTATAGTTCAATTTGAACTCATCTTATATAATTTAAAATGTCTCATTCATATCTCTTTTTATTTGTTTTGTTACTTATTAATCAACATGTCATTTTTTGTATTTAATTTTAAAAAAATTATGGAAATATAAAAATAATTCCTTTATCAGTTTTATTGTTGAATCTACTATACTTTTCTTGAAAAAAATCATTATTGAAAGTTTGTTTTGCATATACCATGAATAGTTTTATAGTATTATGAAACCATTAGATCTAAGTTAACATTTGAAAGTTAAAGATGTGTGCTTAAGTTTAAAAAATTTAAACAAAAGAGGCAAACTAATTTTGAGTGACATTCATTATTATCTTCGATAAAATTTAAGCAAAACATAATAGTATTAATAATTAGTAGTAAAACAAACAATAATATTAAGTCACTAAAATTAGTTTATTAAACATATATCAAATGGTAAAGCATGAAGATGAAAACTTGAAAACTCAAGAGCTTAAGATAGATTGACAATCTTTCTCAAATCTTATCACCTTTTGAATAATTTTTCGTAAAAACATTGGTATAGATCTGTGGAATAAGTTGTTTAGGATTTATGGAGGGAACTAGGTTTGTCCTAGGAGTTTAGAGTATTTTCCCCTTATTTGATTCAAAGAGTTTTGTATGTAGAAAGGTAGAACATTGTGGCATTGCACTATATTTGCAGTTTTATGGAACTTTTGGCTAGAGCAAAATGCTCGTATATTTAAAGGTATTTCTTTGTTTCTAGATGACTTTTGTGCTAACAGTATTCACAAACACATTGAGATATGAATGTGTACCTGATGATAATTCAGTAAGATCCATTATATAAATTACAAATAGTGATGAGATGAGAGATTCAACTTACTTCCCCCTTTAGAACACAAAAAAACTCAGAGAGTGTGAGAGAGAGATCAGATGAGATGGGAGGTTTTTCATATTCTTTGTGTCGGGTAGTTTTCCAAATCATAATAAAATAATGTGCATGTAAATTCCCTTTTATTTATTTTTAAATTTATTATTTAACTCCCTTTAATTAATTACTATTTGATATTTATATAATTAAATAATAATTAATTATAACAAAAATTCCTCTATCTAAGATTCAATATGTTCTTAGCTTAGCACTGATAACTTAATTTATATCTATTAATGTTCTTATAATTAATTAATGTTAATCCACTATTATAATTAATAAAAAAATAATTCAATAATCTCTCACTTGGATAACATTAATCAATTATTTGGATAAATAATAGAACCACAATATTTAGACAAACATTAATCAATTATTTGGATAAATAATAGAACCACAATATTTAGACAATAATAAGCAATTAGTATATGCTAAACCATTTCTGAGATTCAATTATGAAACAATACAGAATCATTGAATTCGATAGAGAAGCAACTAATATTAAATATATAAAGTTTCAAATTTGAATAGAACATAATACAAAATTGATTTTTCAACCACAGTTTAGAAAAAGAAACAATATAAGATCATTGAGTTCGATAGAGAATAAATGATATAAACATTATAACAATGTTTCAATATTTGAACTGAATGAAATTACATAGAAGGTTACAAAACCAACACAAAACTTACACTCCTACTAAACAAAGGCTACATCAAAACATTTAACAAGACCTATGCAAGTTATATGTTTTTAAAATACTCCCACGAGTAAGCCTTCGATCAACAGATCCATAAGTATTTGTTAACTAGAAGTGTGAATCAAATGAGTTTAAGATTCAAAAATCTTCTCTATGATGAATATGAGTTTAACATCGGAATGTTTGGTATGACTAGAGTTCTTGTGATTTTGAGAGAAGCATACAATAAGTGAACTATTGTAATAAATAGTTAAAGGTCATGATATATGATTAACTAAATGCATACCAGATATTAGTTTCCTCAACTATAAAGCATGATAGGTAGCTTCATAGTGAGTGATTTACTCTACTTTCATTATTGATGTATATATGAATGTCTATTTGAAGCTCTTCCACAAAACAACTCCTCCAGATATCATGAAGATGTGTTAGAAGTCGACTTAGCATCCAGGCATGATGCATTGTTTAAATCCATATATCATATAATTTTAAAAGGATTAAACTTTCTAAAAGTCAACATATAATGCTTTGTACCTTATAGGAACCTCATAACTTTCTTTGTAGCCTTCCAGTGATCCTTGCTAGGATCGCTCAAATATTTACCAAGCACACTGATAGCAAAAGCTATGTCCAGATGAGTGCATACCTAACCATATATAAGGCTGCCAATAAAAGAATCATATGGAACTTTATCCATTTCAGCTCTCTTAATGTCATTCTAAGGACAATGTGATCTAGACAAACTTTTACCTTTCTATACAGGCATAGCACAAAATCACAAGAGTCCATATTAAAATTCTTGAGGATTCATTTAATATAGGTTGCCTGAGACAAACCAAGAATGCCACGAGACCTATCACAAATGATTTATATCAAAAGGAGAAAAGATGCCTTATTGAGATCTTTCATATCAAAATGGCACAATAACATGTGTTTTGTCTCATTTAGAAAATTTAATAAATTGCTGGCTAATAGGATATCATTAATATAAAGCATAATTATGAAGAAATTGCTTTCATTAAACTTATGATAGATGCATTGGTCTAAAGCATTCTCAATGAATCCAAGTAAGGTGATTACCTCATCAAACTTCAGATATCACTACCTAGAAGGTTATGTCATCCCATAGATAGATCTTCATAACTTGCATAGTAAGTGCCTTTGATTAGGTTCAACAAAGCCTTTTAGTTGAGTCACGTAGACTTCTTCATATAATTATGTTAAAAAATGTAGTTGTAACATTCATTTGGTGAAGTTCAAGGTCTAATTGTGTAATAAGATCTATGACAATTCTGAAAGCATATTTAATTATGACAGGAGAGAAATTTTTTGTGTGATCGATGCCTTCTTTCTGGTTATAGCTTTTAGCTACAAGTCTGGATTTATACCTTTCAATTTCACCAACAACCCTTTCTTTAGTCTTAAGGACCTATTTACAACCAACATGTTTATATCCATTAACCAATTCAGTAAACTCTCACACTTGGTTGTGATACATAAAGACAATTCATCATTCATCACCTCTAACTATTCAAAGGAATGAGGACTAGACATTGCTTCCTAAAAGGATATGGTATCTGCTCCATTAACAACATCAAATTCAAATTCCTGTAAATAAACCATGTAATGATTTGATATTGTATATTTGTATATTCTTATAGACTGTCTTAATTTAACTTTTTCCTCATTAGTGTTTTTAATAGGTGATTGTCCATTAATCTTAATTGGATTTTCAATACCATCATCTCTATCAACTGATGGAAGTGTGCAAAAAGGTATAGGTAAGATGGTGCTCTCTTTGCATAAATGAATGTCCCTAGGCATGTGACTCCCACTACCCAAGTCATCCTCAAAATAAAATGACTGATTAGATTCAATAACTCTGGTAGTGTGAGTAGGACAATAAAATCTACACACTTTTGATTCAAACTAATACCCAATGAAGAAACCACTAATAGTTCTAGCATCTAGTTTCTTTAATTAGAGATTATATGGTCTCACCTCTGTCCTACAACCCCATACTTAAAGGTGTTTCAAATTGGGCTTCTTTACAGAGTAAATCTCATATGTAGTCTTAGGCATATATTTATTGAGAATTTGATTTAGAATGTAAACTCTAGTCTTCAAAGCATCACCTCATAGAATTTTGGCAAAAAGTGACTAATCATACTCCTAACCATATCTATTAGATCATGATTTCACCTTTTTGTAACTAGATTTTGTTGAGGGGTATCAGGCATCATATACTAAGCTTTTATACCATGATCTTGTAGAAATAGAGCAAATGGACCAAGATTTTTGCTTGTTTCTGTATACCTCCCATAATATTCACCACCCTTATTTGATCTTACATATTTAATGACCTTACTAGCCTTCAAATCAAATACTACCTTAAAGGCCTTGAAGGTATCTAATGATTTTTATTTTTCATACAAAAGATCAATCTATCCATATCTAATGTGATAATTTATCACACCTAAAAGGAATTCAAAATTTCTCTTAATTTTTTTTGATCTGTCATATGATGCCACTTTAATGCAATTCAACCATTGAAAGATTGTAGGATACAATTAGAAGCACAACTCCAAACCAATTCCACAAAACAACCAATGAATAAAGAGATCCCAATTTTGAAAAAAAATTCAAACCCTAACATAATGCAATTTCAAAGTTTTCTTACAAAATAAAAGTTTTTCATATAAATTGGCATAAGCACATGTAATAATCATTAGATTTCATATATAAACCAAAAATTGAGAAAAAAAATGTGATTTGATGTCAAAATTGAAAACCCTCAATTTCAAGAGTTCATGCATCTTGTTTTCCTTGTATTAATTTATCAAATATGGGCATAATCAAAATAAACTGCAATATATATTATTGATTCCTTGGCTTTTTCCAAAAGTACAAAGTGTATAGTTTGTATTGTTTCTTTTGTAGAAAAAATGCTATGTGCTATAAACATATTAATATTCATGTCGAGGTTTTCTTAAAAGTATGCTTTGAATTATCATGTAATAAGCTTGAAACGAAGTTTATTTATTAATGCAGATCAAATTAACCCACACTTCCACAATTTAGGAGTTTGGTTCTTTATCTATCTTATTGCCTTTAAATACACATTTGGTCCTTTTTTTTATCTTTACATTTTTGTCTATGCCAAGTTGATCCATAATATTCCACAAAATAATGCAAAATGATATATTGACTATTAAGTTACATGTGGTTTTCTTTAAATGTCATGTGGTCAATCTCCAACTCAGCTATGAAAAACAAAAATCACCCTTCATTTTTATCATATTTCTATCATTTTCTCCAAAATTTTTGGTTTTCTCTTTCATCCAAATCCTTGATCAATATCAAATTACCAAAATGAATCAAAGAAACTACTCATGCATATATAGGATTTCACGTTGGGTCTAAATTCTTATCTTACACAAAAAAGGTTGACTTAAGATAAGAAACTCAACCTCACCTAAACACTAAGGAAAAATAGGGTAAAGGCTTGAAGCCTATTGAAACAATGTGCCCCTTGTCTAAAGAAAATTTCCTCTACATTTCCCTGAGTCCCCTTGGGATTCTTTTCCTTCATTGTTACTCTTCTTTAAGGATACCCCATTCAAATGTTCTAAAGCTGATAGAGGCCAAGATGATATGGTTAGGAGCTATTCAAATATAACATGCCATGCAAATATTTCCTATGAAGGGAATGTTTCACGTAGCATAGAAAAAGAAAATGACAATGACAACCCATGTGAACTCCTTTACATGAAGCATCCTAAAAATGTTATATAATCACCATAAAAATTTCAAGTAAAAACTAATTCATTTGACCCCTCGAATAACCCAAGTATTAAAGGTTGTCCCTAGTTATGGTCTGTTCTGACTCATTTCTTGCCCTACCTAATTTCTACATTTTATTATATGCCTTAACCTACCCAGAATTCTCTAAACTTTGGTGAGATCCTTAATTAGGATCCTTATAACTTTTCATAAAATTTTCATACAAAAATTCAACATCTAACACCTTCAATATTTTGTATTTCCATCAGCAGTCTAAGCTGTCCAGCAGATTGTTCTCAGCACTATTTTAATTGCAAAAGGCCTAGTTGTAGGTTCTCAAAAATTACAAAAATTTCTAGAATTGATTATGAACATTTTAAGGCTTTTCTCACCAAAAATTATAGAATTTAAAGGCCATTTACTAAATTTACTAAGCTAATATTTTTAGGTGCTAAAAGGTTTCTATGTTCTCAACCTAACCCTTCTGTGCTCTATGACCTTTACTCACTAATCAGACCCTAACTCACTCATATGAACTCAACATTGGGCGATTCTAATGGCTATGTAACCATAAGAAATATATCTACAACTTTCATGTTAACCATGTCTTCATATTTCTTATAGGTTAGTCCCAGAAATTCAAAAATGAAACTATTCTTCACCAGCCTGAATTCCAGACCCAATTATGACCTCTCATTACTCCCTGGAGTATAACTCTCTCATTTTAAGTCTGATTGATGTGATTCCAAATGCTATGGAAATATAAGACATAGTGCTTCAACTTCTATGTTGAATTTCTTTTCATATTTTAGACAGAAATTCATCCATGTAGAGCCTAAATTTAGTCTAATAAACTCTAAACCGAATTTTTATAAGAAGCTAGACTTACCTTGTGTAAACCTACTCCTATGGCTCTCAATTTGCAGCTTGCTTCTCCTCTTGGTTTTCCTTGAAACTCAGCCACATTTCTTGCACAAAATATGGGGTGAGCAAAGCTTCAAACCTCAGCACTCACTCTCACTCTCACTACCTTATGTTGAGGGAAGACAAACTCTCCATATTTTTCTGGTTTCCTTCACTCTCTTCCTCCTATCCCAGGCTTTCTTCTTCTTCCTGGCTGCTCTCTCCCTCTTCCTTCCTCTTGCCTCTTAAGTTTTTGACTACCTTCCCTCTCTCATTTCTCCTGCTGGCGTGAGGCAAGGCTAGGTGTTTTCTGCTGCACCAGAGATGTAAGATGCTGGCTGCTTATGGTTGTAGAGATTCCCTGGTTCTGCAGGGCATGAGAATAGGTTTTTCTGCTGCTTCTCCATGTAAGAGCATGCATGTATATCTATATTATAATATACTCAAAAAGGGGGTGGGTGCATGACACGTAAAAGGAGACATATACTACTAGAAAACCTGCATGCATGAATGCTTCTGCTTATCTCATAGAGGGTGGCGTGATTCTACTGCATGTGGGCATGATGCTGCTTACTTTATGGAGCAGATGGGGGCGTGAATTTTGCTGCTTGTAGGCATGTTTTTCTGCTTGTCTCATGGTGCAAAGGTGGGTGTGAATATGCTGCCATGCTGGACGTCTTTTTGCTGGCTTTGTGGAACATGTTCCTACTTGGATGTGGGACGTGTTTCTGCTTGCATGTAGCGCCAATTCTACTGTCTAATGGAGCATGTTTCTACTAGCTTTATGGGGCAAGAATGTCGTGAATCCTGCTTGTATTCTAACCCCTGTATATGTGTTTTAACTTACCAATCTGCTGGTGTTGGTTTCAAATTCTCACGTGCATGCATATGTAGATTATGATATGCTTGGTGGAGGTGGGAGAATATATATATTTCTTGTCCACCTCCACCATGCATATTCTAAATTAGTAGCATCCTAAGGAATATATTTGTATCCTATTCCTCTTATTTATGCTCCAAAATTTTTTTTATATGTTACTTCTAACCATGAAAAGGTACCACATTTTTTATAAAGACTTTATTGTCAAACAACTATGCATTTTAATTCTTGTTCATATATGTCTTAATTTATTACTAATCCTAGACTAGTAATGTCTAAAAAAATGTATTTGTGTCCTCTCTCCATCCATGATGATCCTAAGAATTTTATTTATATGATTCAACATTAACTATGTCACCTATGTTATACTTGCCTTATAGTCCATAACTAAGCATCTTAATTACTAGTCATATGTATTTTCTACTTATTCTTAGATTTATCTAACTTTATTAGAGACTTAGGATGTTACAGAAAACATCAAATTCAACCTTGTAACTGTTAAGTATATGAGGCATCCCACCATCTTCTTAAACAAAGTCTCATCAATACAAACCCCATTTTCTTCTTTAAAAAGTTTACAACCTAGAACAATGGGTTTATGAATTGAGTTGTTGCTTCTAATCCTAAACCTCTTTGAAACCTCCAAAGCATACTTTCTTTGGCATATATAAATCCTATATGAACCTTTGTAAAACTTCCATGCCTAAAAAAACCTTATTCCTCCCAAAATCAATCATATCAAACTCCCTCAATATGGAATTCCGAAACTCAGCAAAAATAAATTCATTATTACTAGTAAATATCAAATGATCAACACATAAACTAACAATCTCATTTGTTTTAATGAACAAAGTATGCTCTCTATAACACTTCTCAAACCCTTTACTTATGAAATGTGCTTTAATATGACTGAACCAAGCAAAGGGAACTTGTTTTAGTCCATATGGTTTTCTTCAACCTGTATATTTTTTTAGGACTGCTCTTTAACTTATAACCCTTCAGTTACTCTACATACACTTCTTCATTAAGTTCCCTATGCAAGAAGGTAGAGTTGACATCAAGTTAATAGAGAGTCCACCCTTTTTAAGCTGCTAGAGCCATAATCATTCTTATTATTTCCATTCTTACAACTAGTGCAAATACTTCTATGTAGTTTATCCCTTGTTATTTCATATACCTCTTTGCCACCAAACTAGTCTTTAACTTATCTACTTCTCCATTCTCCTTGAGTTTGGTTTTATAAACCCATTTTCCTCCAATCTTCTTTTCACTTGTAGGAAGATCAGTGTGTTCCCATGTGTTTTTCCCTCTATAGTATGAATTTCCATGTCCATATTTGCCCTCTATTTGTCATGTTTTATTGCCTCCTTAAAATTCACTGGATATTCTAAAGCAAATAGAGCTAAATTAACATTTGCATCTTTTTCTTCTGACTCCTCCAAAATTCCTTCCCTTGTTACATAATGTATCATCTAACCTGGAGGTATAACATCTCTAATTTCATTTCTTTTATTAATAAAGATACATAAATATGTAATTAAGGAAATATAAGCCTTAGAAATTCTTCACCTTATGTGTATTCATAGAAAATATTTCTAACATTAATGGAATAAGTAAAAAGATGAAATCTAATAGAAAAAAAATTAGAAATAACATAATAAAGAGAGACAAAATTCTTGGATAAAGAAGATAAATTTTTGTGAAATAAGTAAAGGTCTTGAAATTTTAAGAAGATTGGATTATGGTAATTTTTCCTTATTTAAGAGTTAGAGTTCTTAAGTTTTACATTTCTACCCATACATTGGGCTTTCACCTATAGACACTTCATATAGAGTTCTTTTACTTCACATGAGTTTCTAACAAGCCAATTGGATAGTCAAAGTAAGAGATAAAATATAGACTTGAACTAGGATATAGAAGTTGGACCAATAGCTCAAAAATGATGAAAATGTGACCAAGCCCTCCATGAAAGGTAGACTTTCAGCCAAAGCAAAAGAAATAGGTAAGAATGAGCCCAAATCCAAGAGGAAAAAATAAGAACCATGTAAAAAAATAGTAGTGTAATAATAATTAAGATTAGGTCACATGGAATTAGGACAAAACATATATATATATTCTATATTCATAATTTCAGCAAGTAGGTAATAATACATGGCATTATGACAAAATATCCTTATCCTACACAAATAATTTCAGCCAAGCAAGAGAGACTCAAGGGCTAGAAATTTGCCAACTAGAAAAGCAAACCTATCATACTTAAGTGAGACAAAAGAAATGAAATCCTAAATCAAAGGGACCTTGTCCCTTGTCTTAAGAACATTTTATCATAATTTTTAAAATATAAATCTCTTTTTACTATGCATATCTTGACTAAGGGAGAGGGAGAAAATAACATGAGTTGTTTTTCCCCTAAAAAATAACCAAGTGCATCCTAATTGTGATAAGGTAGACCCATGATTATGAGAGGTGAACAACTTGATAGTTTATTTAAGCAAAATTCACCCTTATAACATTATAATTTCGCCCAAGTGAGGGAGAGGAAAAATAGAAGCAAGGTAGAGTGAGGAAAAAAGAGAAAGAGAGGAGAAGAGAAGAAGGAAGAAGAAGTCTAAAGGACTAAGTACTCAAGGTAAGTTAGTTCAATCTCCACTTGAATCCATCTTTTTTTCTTCATCCTTGGGGTTCAAAATTCACCCTCCTTCTCTTCATTTAAGCTGTTAGAAAATATAAGGGAAGGGAAGAATCTTGCTACTTCCTTCAAGAGGAAACAAGAAAAAGAATTCACTAAGTGAGTTAGGGAGATCTTTAGGTAGGTTTAACAATATCTCTTTTTGAAGAAAACTTTTGAAAATTGTAATATTTATATGGAATTTTGGTCTTAGAATTTTGATAAATTTTATAATATTTACTACTTTGATAATTGGCCATGGATGTTGCTATATCATGTTACATGTTGATCTTGCATATGATGGATGTTTTGAATACTTTGGTTGGTATGGAAAGTTTTGCATAGATATGGATATGGGTGGCAACAATTTAGGGCTTTTATGCTGTTGTTATGTATATTTGAATATGGTAAAAATAGATGGAAGATGGTTAGGTTGGTAAAATAAGTATGGCCTTAAACACCTAGGGAAAAACCATGAGAAATTTCTATTGAGAAATAACACCCTTAGTGATGCATGATTTGATTCTTTTTTTAAAGCGGATGATGGAATATGTTAAATTAAGTAAGAAATATAATTAAATGTTGAGATGAGTAATTCTATGGTTAGGTGGAAATTTGGAAGAAAAATGGAAGATGAATTAATAAAAGAATGAACTAGAACTTTAAGAAAGCCTAGGCTAAGAAAACTGGATTTCGCAGTAATCAAAGAAGCTTATGTTTTTTTAAATTCTGGGAAGAATCGGTTAGGCATTAAAAGAAATGGTTAACATGAAAAATGTAGATATATGTATAATAGATTTTTAGCCACTAGAATCACCCAATTTGAAGTTCAAATGAGGAAAATATGGTCTGATTAGTAAGCAGTGGTCAAAAAATGGTTAATTAAGGAAGAATATGTTAGGTAAGCTTCTGTGTTTGAATTTTTGAGAAAAATCTATAGCGAAATAAAATAAATAGTTAACATAATATATATATATATATATGTCTCAAAAAATTTTAGCCACTGGAATCATTCAATTTAGAATCCATATTAGAAAGATATGGCCAGATTAGTAAGCAATGGTTAGAAACTAGCTAATTAGGGAAGAATTTGTTAAATATGCTTTTGTGTTTGAATTTATGGGTAAAATCTATAGGGAATTAAAGGAAATTGTTAACATAATATATATATATGTTTCACGAATCTATAGGCTTTGAAATCACTTAATATAGAGTCTATATGAAGGAGATATGGCTGATTAATGAGTAGATGTCAGAATCAGTCTAGAATCCAGAGTGGTAAATATAAGCGTTATTATTTTTAATTTTTTGAGAATAATTTGTAAGGAATCTAAAGAAATGATAAACATAAAAGTTGTAGATACGTGTCTTAGCTTTTTATAAGCTTTGGAATCACCTCAATTGGAGTTCGTATGAGGAAGATATGGTTGATAAGTGAGGAAAGGTTACAGAACATGATCAGGTTGTGTTCTATGTTGTTTTAGCATGGGTAGGCCATGTTCAGAGCTGTTTTTTAGTACGTTTGAAGTATTTTTCAAGTATGGCCATGTATTAGAACATGACCAGGCCATGTTGGGAGTTGGTAAAACTTATTTTTAATATTTTTCTACCCTAAATGAACCTCATTAACTATAAGGTAATAATAGAAACTAAATTGGAGAATAATGCCCTATAAAATTTGTGAGAACATTTATTGGAAATGATATAAGTAAGAGGAAAGTAACAAGAGGCCAAGCATAAAGAAAATGAAAAAATAAAAATAATATTTAAAAAAGAAAAAGAATCTTATGAATGAAAGTAATAAATAACTAGTGTATGCTCTAGCCATTGTCATTGCATGAATTCCTTACCATCTTAAGTGTGTAATTTTGAAAATGAAAATATTTTATAAAGTGATATTCGAAAATGGTTATGATCATGACATGATTGCATTTTACCAATGATTTTTAGTAGTGATTATGCTTTGATTATAAATTATGGCATGTGAGTATAATGAACATACTTGTTATTGAAATCATGTTTTTGGCTATTAACGTGAAAAGAAAAGAAAAGAAAAGAGACGAGTATGGTTACATGGCAGTCTGTGTGGTGCACCAATAGGGGACGCCCTACTCACGACTATGATTATGTTAATAAAAAAAGAAAAAGAAAATGTGCCATGTCAGACGAAGCGAGAAAAGCCCGTACCAGATAGTAGAAAGTTCTCACCATAACCGGGGTAGCTTGATATAAAAATAAGTTGATAGCCATCATATCATATTTTGAAAATAGTTATTCATGCCATACTTGTTATTACTGTAAGTTTTTTATGTACATAGATAAAGTGCATTCATGTGACTTAAGGTATTTGCTGTAGCTTATACAGATAAATATGACATGATGAGCTATAATGATGATGATTATGATTTATTGTTGAACCTACTAGGATTTAATTCTCACTATATTTTTATATCATGTTCAGAAAACTAGTTATGCAGATTTTTCTATGGCTCTGGCTTTTAGTGCACATTGGATCGAGTTACTCTATGTTGGGTAGATCCTATAAATTAATAAGGTGTTTGTGGTCAAGTTGGTTAAAATCTCGGTGAAGGTGCAACCATATGCACCCGTATCTCCAAAATTGGTGAACATGGATGAATAAGATGTAGATATTTATGTGTTTGATTTTTGTATGGATTTGTTTAATTAATTATGTGTATGTGAACCCAAAATTGTATAAGTGTTAATGGTATACTATAAACCTTAATTATATTTGATTAATTTAATTAAATGTTATTATGAGTTAAATAGTTAGAAATAAAGAGATAACAACTTCATGGGATTTAAAATATACATACATACATATATATATACACACACACACACACATATATATATATATATGTGTGTGTGTGTGTGTGTGTGTGTGTGTGTGTATGTATATATATATATATATATATATATATATATATATATATATATATATATATATATATATATATATATATATATATGTGTGTATATATATGTAAAAAAATGGAGTTGTTATAGGAGGCCCTCTATTTCTTCCTACATTAGAAATATATTCTTCTTCTTTAGTTTGAGGGCTACCAACTAGTTCTTTAGTGACTTCCTTTTCTTCCACATTCACTGCTCCCTCATTATCTGCATTCAATGCCTCATTATCTTCTTCATTATCCCATTCCACATAAACTATTATGTGCTATTCATAACTCTTATCCTAACTCCAAGACTTTTCTTTGTCAAATACTACATCTTTGCTAACTACAACCTTCTTTGTAACTAGATCATAAAGTCTATATGCCTTAAAATCTTCACTTACTTTCAATAGAACACAAGTCAAGCTCTTTGCATCTAGCTTTTTCCTTCTCACATCAGGAACATGCACATATGCCACACATATGTAAACTCTAAAGTAATCAACCAAGGGTTTACTTTCACTCTAGGCTAACTTAGGTGTTTGATTCTTTATGGCCAATGTAGGACTTCAATTTAGAACATGTATTGTCCAATTTACTGCCATTAGCTAGAAAGTATTCAAAATCCTCCTTTCAAGAAGCATGCATTGAACCATGTTCATCAAAATTTGATTTTTCCTTTCAGCTATTCCATTCTACTATGGAGTATATACTATAGTCAATTGCCTCTTAATGCTATGTTCTATGCATAACCCATTGAATTCAAGTGATGAGAATTCTCTTCCTTGATCTGTTCTCAAAAATTTAATATATCCTACTTCTTTCTTAACACAACTCCTAAAACATTTGAACATGCTTAATGCTTTAGATTTCTCTACTAAAAAATAAGTTCATGCTTTTCTAGTAAAGTCATCGATAAAGCATATAACGTACTTCTTCTTACTATTAGAGGTGGGAGAAATTAGTCCACAAATATATGTATGAACAAGCTGGAGCTTCTCTATAATCCTCTAATTACTTTTCTTTTGGATTATATCTATGTGTTGCTTTCTAATCATACAGTTTGCACACACTATTGTTGAAGTCCTAAATTGAGGTAATCCATGAACCATCTTAAATTGGAAAGTCCTTAACCTTTTGTAGCTCCATAACGACAATGCCATAAGTGTGCCAAGTCCTATGTAGAAGTTTATAGGCAAGTTGGCTTCTGTGGGAGTGATTTTGCTAGCAACAGAAACATCCAATTTGATGTCATCTCAATTTGTATTATAAGTCCTTTCTCTATATGAAAAATCTTGAGCATTCCATGTTGAATGAGAATCGCCAACCCTTTTTACTGTAGTTTATCAATGCTTAGAAGATTGTTCTTTAGTTCATGCACAAAAAATACTTCACTAACAACATGTGTAAAGCCACTTGCTTTCAATCTCACATTGTCTTTTCCTAACACATCCATCCTTGTGTTATTTCCCAACTTTACCTTCTGCATGAAGCATGCATTCAACTTATTGAACAAGTTCTTATCACTACATATATGGTTATTGCATCCAAAGTCTAAAATCTAGACATCTCCATATATAACACAAACATAATTTCTTCTTCCTTTTCTTCTAGTTTAGCATATTTGTCCTTTTTATCCCAACTTGGACATTCAAATTGAAAGTGTCCAAGCTTGTGGCACTTAAAGCATTCCACTATTGCTTTATTGTAAGGCTGGCGGCCTCTCTCTCTTTCTCTAACTTTATATGCACCTCGACCTCATCTTTTTACACTAAATTTGTGCTCATAAGTGATCTTGAGTGCTTATTCTTCTCCTCTATGTCACTATAATTTTTGCTTATAAACTATCAAAGAACTCTACAGTTCATCAATGGAGAGTTTATCCATGTCCTTGAACTTCTCAATCGAGCAAACAACATAATTGAACTTCTCACTCAATGATCTAAAGATCTTTCCACCACTGTGACATCTTGCATCTGCACTCCATGTGTTCTCATCTTGTTGGCCATTAATAGTACTCTTAAAAAATATCTAGAGACTCATTCTCCAATCTTCATATTTAGGGTTTTAAACTTTATGCAAAGAGCTTGTAGATATGACCTCTTGATCCTAACACTCCTTTAAACTTCTTCTTCATATACTTCCAACTTTTTTTGGAAGTATCCTTCACGAGGATTGTCTCTAATATCATCCATTCTGGGACCTAAAAGATATAGTTATTCATTTCAAATCTTCCAGCTTCAATTCGTATGGCCTTTTCTGTTATGTTTCTGTATGTATTGATCCAATTGGTAGCTCTACAAAATTAGTCTACACCAGCTCTCAATATTCCTCAAATCACAAGAAATTCTCCATCAACAGGCTTCAATGGTCATAGTGACCATCAAAGCGCTAGCTGCACAAAATTCCCTTTAGAAGTCATATTCTTTACTACTGTAAGAACTTTAGAGACTACTGCTTTGATTATGTTAAGCCCAGTAGTCTCTGATAATAGAATGTTAAGGATCAAAACATAAGATAAAAATACTCAACAGTTCTGGGAATGGCTTATCATCTTATTGAACAATCTTAGGCTTATAAATAGCCTTTTTACAAACTTAACAAAATGAGAATAACTAGCTCACATTATCAACCACTCAACGTGATAAGTGTAACTAGAGAAATCAAGAAACACTAAACAAAGTATCCTAAAGACTAAGACTTATTCAAATAGAATACAAAATATTAACTAAATCCTTAAACTTTCTCTTAATGGAGAAACAAGTATACCTATAAAGCGAAATGGGAGACACAAAGGAAGGGGAAATTATGGATAGTGGTGGCGGCTCTCAGTCTCAAATGTGTAGTTCGATAGAGATGAACATAGCTCTTTGTTGAGGGACAAGTACATAATAGTTAAAAAGAAGAGAGGTTTAAGGGGATCGTTGTCATCTTCAATGTTGGCTAGAGCTTGCGATGTTTTTTGCCATCACTACTATCAGGCTGCTAGCTAAAGCTCATCATGGCCAGTGGATGTTGCCATGTTGGTCTCTATCCTGCAATTTTAGTGTTCACAGTGAATGGGACAAAGGTGAAAGCAAAATATGAAATCTCAAAGGTATGTAGTTTTTGGGGTGAAAGCAGTTGTCAATGAATTTAGGAAAAACAAAATTTTAGGAGGAATAATTAGAGACATTCCATTTAAAAATCCATCTCAAACTTTGATTTTTATAAACAGTAAATTATACATATTTGAGACGGATTAAAGACGGAATTGAAATAGATTAGAGATGGAAATTTTGCATTTCCAAATTCCATCTCAAATTATATGTTTTGTTGTAGTGATATTAGTCTTAAAAGTTATAAAATCTTTTGGATAATTGTAAACACTATATTTTATTTAGAAATTTTGTCTAGAAAAAAAATTTAAAAATAACAAAGCAAAATTTGGAGAAGAGAATGTCCTCTGGAAAATTACAATTTTGTCAAAATTAAATTTTTTGGTTCTTTTGGGCATTTATTTTTAAGATCTTAGGGCTTTAGTTCTCAACTTAAGTCTTTCTATTTTCTTAGGTCATTTATAATTTTTTGGGACCAAATTTCAAAAGAATGTTAGGTTCTATTTCTCTTCTTGGATTTTGATAGCCTATATTGTGTTCCCATATGGGCAAAATAACGGTCCATTTCTCTAAATGAAAAAGAAAGACGAAAAAGAAAAAAAAACAATTGCAATTAATTTAACTAACTTCCTTGCTCTAGGGGAAAGCAATTCATTTGACTTGAAGATTAATTTAAAATAACCCTAATGAGAAATATGAAGGGAGCTTATCACTAAACCAATTGACTCATTGATAATAACGAGTAAGAAGGGAGCGTAAATTTTGTTCAAATGACTACTATTATCAAAATGAGATAAGGATTTACAAACTACCAAGTCCCATAGAAATACTATTATTTTATTTGTGCATCTGTTATGTTTTATATGGTTAAATGGATTTTTGGAGAATGGATCTCTCATATGGATTTATGTTTATGGCTTGTAAACTCTAGTTGGAAAATATATGATATTGTTTATGATTAAACATGATGTTCGTGATTTTATCTATTTATCTATTCATATGCTTATTGTAACAACCTTTTTTTTTCCTTTATTATTATACAATATTGAGTTCACACACATGTTATTAATCAAAACAGACGTATAACATATCAAACACATAGATATTTACATCTTGTTTATTTTGGTTGACCAATTCCGGAGATACAGGTGCGGGTGGTTGCACCTTCATCGGGATCTGAGCCAACTCGACCACAAACATCTTATTTGATTCTGACATCTGCCCAACATAAAGTAACTCGATCCAATGTGCACTAAAAGTCAGAGCCTTAGAAACAAAAGCTGCATAAATAATTTTCTGAACATGATATGGAAATATAGTGAGAATTAAATCCCAATAAGTTCAACAATAAATTATCATCAGTAAAGCTCATCACATCATGTTCAGCTGTATAAACTACAGAAAATATCTTTGGTCACATGAATGCATTATATCTATGCACATAAGAATCATACTATAACGATATGTATGACATGATTAACTATTATCAAAATATCATATGATGGCCATCAACTTATTCTCATCTCAAGCTACCTCGGTCAGGGTGAGTATCCTCTACTCTCTGGTACGGGTTTTTCTCGCTCCGTCTGACATGGCCCACTTTCTATTTCTTTTCTCATTATCATGATCATAACCGTTGATAGGGCGTCCCCTACTGGTGCACCACACGGATTGCCATGTGACCGTGCTCATTTCTTTTCTTTTCACAATGATAGCCAAAAATATGCTTTCAATAACAAGTATGTTCATCAAAATATAACTATTACCATAAATCATTGGTAATCATGCCATGAACATAACCATTTCAAATATCACTTTATAAAATATTTTCATGTCAAAATTTCACACTTAAGATGGTAAGAAGTTCATACAATGGCAATGGCTATGGCTATACTAGTCATTTATTAAGATTCATCTTCTTTTTTTAAATACTAATTTTATTTTCTTTATTTTCTTGATGCAGGTTTTCATCCTATCTAACCTTCTCTTACTAATCAGAGCATAACTCCCTCAATTTAACTCTGATGTAGGTGATCTTGGTGTCCATTTCAAGATAAAACAATTATCTAAAACTATTATGTTGAACATTGTAGCGAAAAATTAAGAAACGAAGGTGATATTACTCTCTCAAAGTACAGGATAGTTCCTCTCGGATAGGTTCTGACTTTTACTGACTAATTAGACCATATCTCCCAAATTGGAACTCCAAATTGAGTTATTCCAGTTGGTAAAAATCCATGAGCCATATATCTATAATTGTTATGTTGGCACGCTATTTTAATTCCCTATAGAATATTCCCAGAAATTCAAAAACTAAAACATTAATAACATACTCTTCCCTGAATAAACATTTTCTGACATCTGCTTACTAATCGGATCATATCTACCTCATATGAACTCCACATTGCATAATTCCAGTAGGTATATTTCCATGAGACATAGATATATAACGTTCATGTTAACCATTTATTTTAATTCCATACAGATAATTCCCAGAAATTAAAATACAAAAACTGTCCTAACATAATCTTCCCTGATGAACCATTTTCTGACCTTGGTTTACTAATCGGACCATATCTACCACATGTGGACTCCAAATTGAATGATTCCAGTGGCTAAAAATCCATGACACACATATCTTTAATTCTTATGTTAACCATTTATTTTAATTCCCTACCCATAATTCTCAGAAATTAAATTACCGAAGCTATCCTAACATATTCTTCCCTGATGATTCATTTTCTGACCTTTGACTACTAATCAGACCATAGCTACCTCATATGGACTCCAAATAGAATGATTCCAGTGGGTGAAAATTCTGGACACATATATCTTTAATTCTTATGTTAACCATTTATTTTAATTCCTTATAGATTGTTCCCAGAAATTAAAATACCGAAACTCAAAATTCTGTCAACCATAGCCATACCCATGCAGAACTATCTACACCAACCTAAGTATTCAAACATACATCACATGCAAGATCAATATGTAACATGATATAGCAACATCCATGACCAATCATCAAAGTTCTAAGATCAAAATCTCATATAAATATTATGAGTTTCAAAAGTTTTCTTCAAAAAGAAATATTGTTAAACTTACTTGGAGCACTTAGTCCCCTAGACTTCTCCTTCCTCTTTCTTCCTTTCTTCCTCTCCTTTCCTCACTCTACCTTGCTTCTATTTTTGCTCTCCCTCACTTGGACGAAATTCTAATGTTGTAAGGGTGGATTTTCTTATATAGACCACCAAATAATTCACCTTTCATGATCATGGGTCTACCTTATCACAATTAGGATACACTTTGTTGAATTTTTGGAAAACAAACAACTTATGTTCTTGTCTTCCTCTTCCTTAGTCAAGATATGCATAGGAAAAAGAGATTTGTATTTTGAAAATTATGATGATATGTTCTTAAGATATGGGACAAGATCCCTTTGATTTAGGGATTCATTTCCTTTTTCTTTTGTCTTAATCAAGTATGATAGATTTGCCTTTTTAAGTGGCAAATTTCTAGCCCTTGAATTTCCCTTACTTAATTAAAATTATTTGTGTAGGATAATGATGTTTTGTCATAATGCTATGTATTATTACCCACTTGCTAAAATTATGAATGTAGGATATAGATGTTTTTGTCCTAAATCCTTGTATTATCATGCCACTTGCCAAAATGATGAATGTAGAATCATACCACTTGCTACATTTTTGTCTTAATGCCATGTCACTTAATCTTGATTGCACCATTATTTCATCACTTCAATTTTATTTTTATTTTTATTTTTCCTCTTGGGTTTGGGCTCATTCTTGCCCATTTTCTTTACTTTGGTTAAAATTCTACCTTTCATAATGGATTTGGTCACATTTTCATGATTTTTGGGCTATCGATCCAATTCTATATCCTAGTTCAAGTCTATGTTTTATTTCTTCCTTGAGCTTTCCTATTGGCTTGCTAAAAATTCATGTGAAGTAGAAAAACTCTATATGAAGTGTCCATAGGTTAAAGCCCAATTATGGGTGGAGATACTAAATTTAGTAACTTTTGCTCTTAAATTAAGAAAAATTACCCTAATTCGATATTCTTGAAATTTTAAGACCTTTACTTACTTCACAAAAATTTATCTTTCTTTACCTAAGAATTTCACCTTTCTTTAGCATGTTTATTTCTAATATTTCCTCTTAGATTTTCTTTCTTTACCTATTCCATTAATATTAGAACATTTCTATGCATATATGTAAGGTGAAGAATTTCTAAAGAAAATATCTAAAAATTACGGGATGTTACACTTATGGGATTAGAATTATTCCTAATTTTTGTGTTAGTCTCATACTCTTGGTTTGGAGATGTGACATTTTTAGGGACAGTCTCAAGCTAATGGCTCCTCTACATTCAACCTTTCGACAAACCTTCAAGTGAATCATGAAGTTGAAGACTTTGTGTTTTGATTTATTTGACCTACGTAGTTATAAATAACAATTTTACACCAAAACTTGTATGGACTAAAAATTTTGTTTTTCTAAATTTGGATTTTAATGAATGATAAATTTTTATTATTGTCTTCATTATTTCTTGAGTAATATTTGACAAGAAATATAATTTCAGTAGTGAGAAAATTGATAAGAATGAACAAATTTTGATTTAAATTTACAAGTATGACTTTGGTCATCATTGAAAGTAGGCTTTGTGATGACAACTTTCAAATCTCACCATAGTCGCTTTTATTGGCAACTTTTCTAATATTGTCACGTTAAGTATTTTTAGTGACGACTTTTATATTTCATCACTATAACCACTTTTAGTGGCAACTTATATTGTCAATGAAAGCAAAAAGCCATTCTTTCAATAATGAATTTTCTAATGTTGCCACCTTAGTAAATTTTTAGTGGTGACTTTTCTAGTGTTATCATCTTAGCTACTTTCAATGATAACTTTTCTAAGAGCTAACCACTTTCAGTGACTTTTCTAATGTCATCTCCTTAGATGAATTTCAATGACGACTTTTATAATCAATGAAAGCATAGCTTTGGTGATGACTATTGATGAAAGATGAGGACATTTTTGTTATGATATTTTGCGCTTTTGGTGTCGACAAATGCTAGCTACCACTACAGCACCTTTTGGTAATGGCTTAAAATATCGTCATTAAAAAATTCGATGATGACCTTTTGAGTTCTAGTGACTACTTTTACTGTCACTGAAGCCCTTTTTTTTTATATTGATAACTCGAATTTTGAAGTATTGGTACTTCATTGAATAATAGATGTAAGTTAAAAAAAGTGTTATAAAATTTATTAATGAATTGAATTAATTAATTATATTACTTTCGCTTCTTCAAAATAATTTATTTATTTATTTATTAAAAAATTGAAATAAATTAGACTAAGGTTGTTTTGAAATAAATGGATTAATGGTTGATAGATTTTAACCCTCAATTAATAGATTATAGTCATATAATAGCTTTCTTAAAAACTGAAATGGTTAATAAATTGTTAAGTGAGTTATAACTTATCTTACTATTTTTGACCCAACCCAAACTGATTCAAACTCAACTATTTTCCACCCTAATTTAAAATGCCAAACTTCATGTTTTAATATTTTAAAATTGATAAAAATTAAATTTACAGCCTCATAACTTAATTACTTTATATAAAAATGGTGATGATATAAATGTAGGTTTCGTTATCAACGTTTCATGTTAATTAATTTTCAAACATTAACTTGCGAGTTTCGAGTAATGTGAGTGGTGTATCTGAATTGGCCTATATAATGGACGCAACTTAAGTTTGTACATCGCATCCCTTCAGTCATCTCCTGTATCTCCGCAACACATTGAGGCATTTATTCTATATATAATCTGACCCCTCAAATCCGACCACCAGGTCAGCTGCGCAACACTCTATGACTGTTTCCTTTCCATATTTTAGTCACGAGGTTGTTACAATTTTAATTTTCTTTTTGACAAGGCAGAAATTTAAACTTAAATTTTTTTTTTCTAATTATTCATATTTTCTACCATTAAGTCTGACACAATAACTAATTTTAAAAAATAGCGTCCAAATTTTAGAATTTTGTTTGTATATTTAAACTAAATATATATTGCCGCTCTACTTGAACTAATTAAATTTCAGTCGATTTGAAATATTATTTTTAAAAAGTATTAAAAATTAAAATATCTTAGCAAAATATTTAAAAATAAAAAAATATTCAGTAAACACGGTGTCACCAGCGACCCGGATCGGAGTCGGGGGGCGGCAGCTTCCTGGATTGTACATTTGTCAACGGAAAAACACGAAAGGCAAACGGTTTTGTTGCATCAAATTGACCAATCACAAAACTATAGGAAACCTTTGACCAAAAGCTACAACGAAGTCACATTTTGAGGGCTCCTAGATTCCCTTTGAAGGGTTCCGCCGTATCAATTTTGCCCTTTGCGTAAAAGTTCCCCTTTTTACAATAAATTTTTCATCATAGAAAAATCAAACTTGTCCTTTTTTTCACTCAAAACACCATTTGCTCAATCACTTCACCAGTCTCACCTAACCGATATTTAGTACTCATGCTATGCCTAATAAACTTCACTACTTTAACATATGCCCATCTCATTTTGTCTTAATAGAGGAGTCCGTCTCCGTCACCTATAAGTGTGTGTGTGTGTATATATATATATATATAATGTATCTCTATTTTCACCTATATGTGTGTGTGTGTGGACTGTCTTATTAATAGAGATGTTTGGAGGAGTCCGTTTCCATCACCTATATATATATATATATATATATATATATATATATATAATGCAGTCCAAGTGCAGGAAAAATTCAAATTCAATTAACTACGTTCATATTTAATATATAGAATATTTCATTGAAGTTTTTAATGTAAATCTGAAAGCAACACAACAATCAAGGCATTGATTACTCTAATCAAAATATTAATTAATATTTAATAATCTGATTAGCAAAAACCATCTATAAAATATTAGAGTTAATTGACATGCAAATATACAAAATTTTATCTTTTATAAAGCGGGAGTGGTGATTATTAAAATTTTCTAGAAGCTGGAGAGGAAAGGTTGAGAGATTCAACCAACCATTTTAAGTGAATCGGTTGTTCGATTGATATTCATTAATGAGCGCTGACTTATGAAAGCTCTCAACACTTTTCAGTTTAAGTTTTTGTGAATTTCAATTCCCCCTTCACATTTCTAAGTTGCAGCGATGATGTGGAAGTCTCCTCTTCCTCTTTCCATCTTCTGCCTAACAGTAGTGTTGTTGATCCAGCGCTCTCATGGTGATGTCGGCACCGCTGCTCAGTACGGCCCTCCCTTTCTACGTAAGCGTCACTCCTTGTGCTAGCTAGGCTATATATTCTGAATTAGTTGGATTGATTAATGTGTTGAAGGTGTGATGGCATGCAGCGACGGCGTGTTTCGAGGGTGACGCATCACAGTTTCCGTCGAACAACTTGTTTGGGGCTGCAGGGGAAGGAATATGGGACAATGGGGCCGCATGCGGGAGGCAGTATGAGGTTAGGTGCATAAGCGCAGCAGCTCCGAGAACCTGCATTCCTGGCCAAACCATTCAGATCAAGATCGTTGACAGAGCACAATCAGCTCCTTCTCGCCCTTCATCCGGTGCCACTTCCATGGTCCTCTCCACCACAGCCTTCCGTGCCATCGCCAATGATTCCGCAACCTTAATCAACATTGAATTCCAACAGTGAGTACCTTCTTCTTTGGCCATTGAAAATTCATCTTTTGCTGATAGCCAACCATGAATTTTGTTCCAAATTAAATATATATAATTCGGTTTCTTCAAAAGTTAAAACAGGCACAGAAACGTATAACGATGACACTGAAATTGAAGATGGTAGTTTTCCATTTGCAATTGCAGGGTTTGAAGATGAGAACTAGGCAAGCAAAGGGAGAGAGAGGAGGCTCATCATTCAATTGCTCTAGGCTATAGCATACAATCTTCAGAAACTGGATGTACCTTGAGAACACCTCTTTATATTTTTTTTTCAATTATTATAACAATCTTGCTTTTGGTTTTGCTTATTCTAGATGCCACTGATTGAGAAATTTATAAAATTATAAAATATAAATTCAGATAGTTGAAGTATATCCTTATGTACTTTTATATTATTATTAGGTGTCATTCCATCATATACGGCTAACAACTTCATGTTTATATGATAATTAAGGAACTGTATTTTTTTCAAATTTATGTATTTAAGATAATCTAATTAGTTGTACCTACTCTGAATTAAGAGTTGATTCAAACTGGGATCTGGTTGACCAAATAAAAGGCGGGATAAAATTCATTATAATGCACTGTAACGAAACAGAGATAGTTGGAAAACAAACACCTTGACAAATGAGTCGGTTTACTTCGGTTCAATTTTAGACTTATTTAAACCGAATTATATCAATTGATTTATAAAAAAAGATGAATCTATTCATTTTTTCTAAAATAATTTAACTGAACTAAACCAAATTATCAACAATCAATTTAATTCAATTCGATTTGATCCATATTTGTATATGTGTGTGTGTGTGTGTGTGTGTGTGTGTGTGTTTCTAATGTTTATATACCAAATTTTATAAATTTATAAATATTTAATCTTAAAGTTAGTGTTTAATAAGTAAAAATAACAAAAAAATTATAAAAAATTATAAATTATAAAAATATATAAAATGATAGATTGGTTCGATTTAGTTAAATTTTTTCAAAAATAAAATAAAATTGGCCGAGCTTGATTTTCACTTAAAAGAAATTAAAATAAACTAATTTAAATTGATTTTGATAAATTTTTTAACAATTTAGTTTAATTTTATATCATAAGTTTATATCAATTTTGAACATCTTAATGACAATAAGTCATTGATATAGGAATCTCAAGTTAAACTCTAGGCCTCTGTCCACAAAAGTGAACATCAACATCATATTCATATGTCCTACTCTTCCCCTTTGGTCAAATTTTGACTTTTAAAAGCCTTTCATGCTTTATTTATTTTTAATATTTAAGAGATCATAACATATTTAAAATAGATAAGTATAAATGGGGCATTTAAAGTATCCATAGACCTAGAATATCACTCTTTAAAGTATCCATTCATATGTCCTACGCTTTATTTATTTTTAATATTTAAGAGATCATAACATATTTAAAATAGATAAGTATAAATGGGGCATTTAAAGTATCCATAGACCTAGAATATCACTCTTTTGTTAGTATTTCATAATATGTAAAAATTGTAGAGATTATATATTAATGAATTTTTATAAAATATTAAAGAGTTTTAATTATCATGTGAATTTCAAATAACATATTATTTTGTATTTTAATTTTTTATAATGATATGTAAGACTAGTGTAGATAACCCTTTTTTTTCTTTGGACTAGTGAAAAATCACTATTAAAAAAATACATCAAGCACAATGCCATAAACAAATCAAAAGATAAAAGGATGTGAAAAAAAATTAATTAATTTAATTTTATAACTTTTAAATATTTAAAAATTAAAATAACAGGTTTTACAATTAGAGAATGCAGAATAACACACCTCACAAATACTTTATACAACAATATAATATCTAAAAATAAAAATAAAAACATACACACTTTTAAAAAATACATCACACCTTTCAACTCTCTAAAAGTTAATTCTCTTTTTTTTAAAAAAAAGACACAATTGTAGAATTGATCTTCTTCTCAAATCTGAATGCAGAGAGTTGTAGATCTAATTTGAAAATTATATATATAGATAAAAAAAATGTAAATTCTTGAAACTCTACTACTTCTTATAAAAAAAACTCTTCTTTATAGGAAGTAAAAACCTCTCTTAAAGGAAAAACCAAACTTTTCTGAAGGAAGAAACTTGCAAAAACAAGAAGGAAGAACGAGAGGAGGATGCTGCCTCCTCGCGACGCTCTCTAGGAAGGGGACGTAGAGAAAGGGACACACAGATAGAAACTGGGTTGTCCCATTACCGTATAAAATAATATAGGATTTGTGAGGGAAATGGGCTTGAGCTTAAACATGATCCATGGTTGGAGTTAAATTTGGGTTTGGACAGCCTACTTCCAAAAATCTGACAAAAAAAACTAGAAAAATTCAAATAAAGTTTTCTTTTAAAGATCCCAAAAATGAATAAAAAAAAAAACAAGAGAGGCTTATTAATCTTCAAAATAAAATAAAACCCATAAACTTTTGGGTAGCCACTTATTTTCTCCTTTCACTAAAAGTTAAGTAAAGTCAAATTAATCCGCAAGTTTTTTTTCTACCTTGAGCGAGCTGTGATCCCTCTCGAGCAGCTCTTATTCTAAGTCAACTCCAATTTTATAAATATTACGTTGTTTTTCATCCAAATCTAAACTTAAGCTTTAATTTTTTTTTCTTAGGTTTGAAACTTCTATTTTGAAAACATTTGTTCTTTTTCTCTCATTTTGTAAATAAACCTTTTTAAATTTATGGTCTTATCATTTTGCTATTTAAATTATGCTTGCATGTGGTTGATAAGTATAAGTTATAATCGGGAACATAAAATTGCACAATTTAAGTTTTTTAGGTTTCCCATTTGTGAATGATGTGAGGTGCTTAACACATATGAAAACTCCTGAACCCTACCTAGTATATGCAAACCCTTGCTTTTCCAAAAAAAAAAAATATTCTTCAAAGTTTTTCTTTTAAATAAACATTTTTGTGGTAAGTCTAAAAGGTGTTTTTGAAAGTATTTTTCTTTTATTCTGCCACGTGTATTATACTTGTAAAGTAATCAATTGCTTCTGGGATGAAGCAATGTCCATTGGAAGATTTGGGATTGATAGTTTAATGGCCTATAATTTTAAAATATATAATTGAAGACAATTAAATAACTCAAAATGAAAATGAGTAGGATTAGGATTATATTGAAAAAATGCAATACCAAAAAATTTCCAAAAAAAAAAATATTCTTCAAAATTTTTCTTTTAAATAAACATTTTTGTGGTAACTCCAAAAGGTGTTTTTGAAAGTATTTTTCTTTTATTCTGCCACGTGTATTATATGTAAAGTAATCAATTGCTTCTGGGATGAAGCAATGTCCATTGGAAGATTTGGGATTGACAGTTTAATGACCTATAATTTTAAAATATATAATTGAAGACAATTAAATAACTCATAAAATGAAAATGAGTAGGATTAGGATTATATTGAAAAAATGCAATACCAAAAATTTTCATGAGCAGTAAACTCAAAGGATAATTTTTAAGGGGTCATAGAAAAGCCATTAAGGCTACTTATATAGAGTCATAAATGCTTCGAGGCCAAATTACAGATTTTTTATGTTTTTGAGATCAAGTTGCAAATTTTAAATGTAAAAATTCTAACCTCTAAAATTGAATTAGAATAATTAAAAAAATTAGATATTGAGGGACAAATGACTAAGAATAAAAAATTGTATCTAGCTCCGAGTATTAGGGACCAAAGCATGAAATTTGTTAATTTCTCATGAAATACATATAAATTTTGAAATTACAAAATTACCTAATATAAAGTCGAAATTACAATACCACCTGACAAAAGTTAAAATTATGATTTTTTCCCCCAAATTATATAAACTCATCAACTTATTTCTTTCCTCACTTTTTTCAAATTTTAGAATTTCACTATCTCTTTCTCTCTAAAAATCTCTTCCTCTCTCTAATTATATATTGAGAGTCTAATTCTCAATCATCTAAAGCTCAAATTGAAATATGGAGCTATTAATCATATTTTAATCATCCTGAAACCCTCGTCTACTAAGAAGTTTTCATCAAAATATCTAGATCGGACCACTGATCAACAACCATAGCCAAAAATCATTAGAACTAGAGATTTTTGGATCAAGCACTTTTTGACGTCTTTATTCAACACTACTGGTACCATTTGAACTAAAGCAAGACATCTACCACCCAAAACTCCAAAAGGCAGAAAAACCACAACGGAGAGAGAGACCTAGTTCAGCAAAGCCCAAAAACCATACCTAAAGGGCTCAGATAAAAATTTTGACTGCATGAATACTTTTGGGAAGCCAGTTATGTATAAGTCCCAATCTTTGCCTAAATAGACCTTAACATGGCCCATGCACTAATTTAGTAATGGCGTGTAACCTATGTTCTCACCACAAGCCCTAAGTGCCCCTACCCTTCTCGGCGTGTGGTGCCTACTCAAAATGGCAGATGTAGCACGCGACCCTGCCTCAGAATGTTGACTTCTTACCAATGCTAATTGTTGACCGAGCATTGACCAAACATTGATCGAGCCTTCCAAAGTCTGATTTTCGTGTCTTAAGACACTTTTCCTTAAGTTTTGGATCTCTTGAGCTCAAGTTTTAGTTTTTTTGGGTCAATTCAGCTTGGAAATTTTGAGAGGGAGAAGGACAATTCTAAAATTGGTAGTACTTTGAGTTGATAATTTTTTCTGTAACACATTATACAGCTTCTTAAACTTTCACATCATACTTTACATGTTATTCTTTAAATTATTTAACTTAATAACCTCAATTTTAATCATAATTAAACTAATATGGCTAAATTAAATGTTAAGATATTCCATTACAATTGATAAGTCACATCATATAATTATTTCTCCAATTTTAGAGCCTTAGGTATGTTGGGACAAGCTCTTTGACTGAAACCCTATGTTGATTAAGAATGTTATAGTTGGAATTAATGGTCTAATTTTTAGTTTGAATGTTATATAAATGGAATTATGAAATTATTTTCTAATATTGATTATGAAATTGAAATATTTTTTTATGTTTGGTTTGATAATAGACTATGATGGACCCTTTTTTTTATGTTTATTGATATGGATAATATGTTTGATAAATTTGATATTTTGATGTTAGAAATTTGTAATGGAAATTCGGATTGGGAAACTATAATATGGAAATGTTAACAGATAGGAGCTTGATGAGCTTGACCGATATTGATAAAAACAAGTTTGCTTGAAAGGATTTAACTGTGTACAAAATCTACTAATTTTTCATTAAGCGTATATTCACTGATTTCAATAAAGTAATCCTATTGGGAGGAGGTTTTATCAAAACACTATTAGAGAATAGAAGTAGATATTAGCCTTTGTCACATCATGAAACTCAGTTAGCAAGAGTAATGCTAACATCGTGTGTCATAAGTGAAATAAATTGATAGTGAAATGCTGATATATTAGCAGGCAAGATGCCTAATAGATTGGTTATTTGTCCTTTTGAGCTATGTGCTCAGAGATAGACTGGTTCTATTACAAAAGTTCTCCCAGCCAACCATATGTTTGAAACTATATGAATTGATTTCGAAAAGTTTAAATTTGAAATTTATGAAATTATCTTTAAATGATTATATCTATTACATCATTTTAGAAAAGTTGGTATACTAGTGTATGTAAATTATTATTATTCAAATATCTTTTAGAAATACTATTTAAGTGTTTTAGAAACTTGAATTTAAAGTAGTTGATCACCTGAAATAATTATTATTAAAAATTAATTTGAATGATTTTGGTTACTTATTGTGTACATAACACTAGTTAAATAAATTCTTATGATTTCACCTATATTTCTACTGTAATTTTAAACTTTATATTTTTTTTCCTTTCAATACTAGAAACTTGGGCCTTAGCTTATCTCAATTTTATTATAATATGAATTATATGTTGATTAAATTACAAAACTCATTCCATTTGCTTTTATAATAGAATTGAAGATAGTGTAATAAACACATTAATTAAAAGAGAAGTGATTTTTTATTCTATATTTTATTTTTAAAAAAATTTATATATAATTTTTAAATAAAGAAGAGGGTCATATGAAGAATATAGTGTATAGAGTTTTCATTCTCTATTTTTATTTATTAAAATATATTTTTCATTTTTAAATTTTCACTATTTTAAAAATATTTTTATAATTATTTTTAAATTTAATTTACATAGATGACTATACATATTACTTGACTTTTGAGTTTAATATTATATAATTATGATATTATTTTAATTTTATTTAATAATTACAATAAACTCACTTTTAAAATAATAAAAACATCATCCGTTATTATTTAAAAACACTAAAAGTGTTTTTTTGATATTTCTTATTTTCATATTTTTTGAAAGTATTTTTACCTAAATTCTACCAATATATTTTCAATCATTTGTAATAAAAAAAATCATTTTTTAACCATTTTTTTAACACAAAAAAAGTACGTGAAAGGCAGTGGTTTGTTAGTTAAAGTTTTAAGGCCATCAGTAATGGTGATATTCATTCAAGTTACTTAAGTGAATTTCATAGGTGTCATATCATCATTTTTTCTTTTAAACAACTCTATAATATTTTAAGTAACATTGCACTCCAATAGTGCAACTCTTTAAAATTCACTAAATGAATCCTACAGGTTACTCTATATTTTTATATTTTATTCATATTTATTTATATTTTAATTTAAAATATAACTAATTTGTATTTTAATTTTAAAATAATAAATACATAAAAAATTTAAATATTATTTTTAATAATAATATTTTAATATAAAATTTTAACTAAAATAAAATTTTTAATATAAATTTTAAAATAATAAATACGTAAATAAAATTTTTAAAATAATATAAATTTATTTTAAATAATATTTTTAATAATAATAATTAAAAATAATATAAATATATAATAAAATGTTGTAAATAAAATTTTACACAAAAAGAATATAGAATGTAAAGGCACTTAGAGAGAAATAACACATAGAGAAAAATGTCCTTATTATTCTATTGCTTCATACAAGCCTTTATTTATAGGCATACAATTATAAAGGAAGATAACCCAAAAGTTAAGGAGTATAAATAAGATTCAATGATTTTAGGAGTTGAAAAAATAAAATGACACTCATAATAATGAATGTATTTATAATATTCATTGTTTTAAGAGTTGAGAAACCAAATAGGCATCCACAATAGATGAATTCATAACACTCCCCCTTGGATGTTCATTTTACAAGGAATATGCTTCATTAAAACCTTACTAGAGAAAAATCCAGTAGGAAAAAACACTAGTGAAAGAAAAAGAGTACGTCATTTTTTGTATACTCCCCATGTTCTCAGTATCATTGAATATCTCTAAGTCGACGCATTCCAATTTTATATACTAGTATTTCAAATGTTGAAGTAGGTAAGGTTTTGATAAATAAATCTGTCAAATTACCACTTGAACGAATTTGTAAGTTAATATCACCTTTCTTTTGAAGTTTATGAATGAAAAAGAACTTCGGTGAGATATGTTTTGTTCTCAATATCATTGAATATCTCTGAGTCGACGTATTCCAATTTTATATACTAGTATTTCAAATGTTGAAGTAGGTAAGGTTTTGATAAATAAATCTGTCAAATTACCACTTGAACGAATTTGTACGTTAATATCACCTTTCTTTGGAAGTTTATGAATGAAAAAGAACTTCGGTGAGATATGTTTTGTTCTCAGTATCATTGAATATCTCTGAGTCGACGTATTCCAATTTTATATACTAGTATTTCAAATGTTGAAGTAGGTAAGGTTTTGATAAATAAATCTGTCAAATTACCACTTGAACGAATTTGTACGTTAATATCACCTTTCTTTTGAAGTTTATGAATGAAAAAGAACTTCGGTGAGATATGTTTTGTTTTATCTCCTTTAATATATCCTTATTTCAATTGAACTATACATGCAATATTATCTTTGTATAGTATAGTTATAGTCCTCTTTCTAAAAGATAGTTCACATGTCTCTCGGATTTGTTGAGTCATGGATCTCAACCAAATACATTCATGATTTGTGTAACATCCCTAATTTCGTTTCATGTATTAATAAAAGTACAAAAGTATTCAAAGTAACATCCATAATTTCATTTCTTTTATTGATAAAGGTACATAAATATTTAATTAAAGAAATAAAATTTATTAGACAATTTTTAGATATCTAAGGAAATATAATCCTTAGAAATTCTTCACCTTACGTGTTTGTATAGAAATGTTCTAATATTAATGGAATAGGTAAATAAAGAAAACTTAAGAGAAAATATTAGAAATAAACATGCTAAAGAAAGGTGAAATTTTTAGGTAAGGAAGATAAATTTTTGTGAAGTAAGTAAAGTTCTTAAAATTTCAAGAAGATTGGATTAGAGTAATTTTTCTTAATTTAAGAGCAAAATTTACTAAGTTTAGTATCTCCACCCATAAATTTGTCTTTCACCTATGGACACTTCATATAGAATTTTTCTACTTTATATAAATTTTTAGCAAGCCAATAGGATAGCCCAATGAAGAAATAAAACACAGACTTGGACTAGAATATAGAAATTGGACCGGTAACCCAAAAATCATGAAAATGTGACCAAACCCATTATGAAAGGTAGAAGTTTAACCAAAGTAAAGAAAATGGGCAAAAATGAACCAAAACCCAAGAGGAAAAAATAAAAATAAAAATAAAATTAAAGTGATGAAATAATGGTGTAATCAAGATTAGGTGACATGGCATTAAGATAAAAATTTAGCAAGTGGTATGATAATACATAACATTAGGACAAAACATTTCTATCCCACACAAATAATTTTAACCAAATAATGGAGATTGAAGGGCTAGAAATTTGCCACTTAAAAAGGCAAACCTATCATAATTGATTAAGACAAAAGAAAAAGTAAATGAATCCCTGAATCAAAAGGACCTTGTCCCATATTTTAAGAACATATTATCATAATTTTTAAAATACAAATCTCATTTTTCTATGCATATCTTGACTAAGGAAGAGGAAGACAAGAACATAAGTTGTTTGTTTTCCAAAAATTCAACCAAGTGTAACCTGATTGTGATAAGGTAGACCCATGATCATGAAAGGTGAATTATTTGGTGGTCTATATAAGAAAACCCACCCTTACAACATTATAATTTCGTCCAAGTGAGGGAGAAGAAAAATAGAAGCAAGGTAGAGTGAGGAAAGGAGAGGAAGAAAGGAAGAAAGAGGAAGGAGAAGTCTAGGGGACTAAGTGCTCCAGGTAAGTTTAACAATATTTCTTTTTGAAGAAAAATTTTGAAACTTGTAATATTTATATGGGATTTTGATATTAGAACTTTGATGATTGGTCATAAATGTTGCTATATCATGTTACATATTATGTATGTTTGAATACTTAAGTTGGTGTAGATAGTTCTGCATAGGTATGGCTATGGGTGGCAGAATTTTAAGCTTCTGTGTTTTAATTTCTGGAAATATTCTATAGGGAATCTAAACAAATGGTTAACATAAAAAATGTAGATTTATGTCTCATGAATTTTTAGCCACTAGAATCATTCAATTTAGAGTTCATACGAGGTAGATATGGTTCGATTAGTTAACAAATGTCAGAAAATTGTTAATTAGGGAAGAATATGTTAGGATTGTTTTGGTTTTTTAATTTCTAGGAACATTCTATAAGGAATTAAAATAAATAGTTAACATATGAATTATAGATATATGTGTCACAGATTTTTATCTACTGGAATCATTCTATTTAGAGTTCATATGAGGTAGATATTTTCCGATTAGTAAACAAATGTTAGAAAATGGTTAATCAGGAAAGAATATGTTAGGATAGTTTCGGTGTTTTAATTTATGGGAACATTCTATAAGGAATTAAAATAAATGGTTAACATATGAATTATAGATATATGTGTCACGGATTTTTAGCCACTAAAATCATTTAATTTGGAATTCTTATGAGGGAGATATGGATAGATTAGTAGGTAGAGGTCAGAACCTATCCGAGAAGAAATAACCTGTACATTGAGGGAGTAATATCAATTTTATTTCTTAATATTTTGCTACAATGTTCAACATAATAGTTTTAGATAATTGTTGTATCTTTCAATTGACACCAAGATCACCTATATCGGAGTTAAATTGAGGGAGTTATGCTCTGATTAGTAAGAGAAGGTTAGATAGGATGAAAACTTGCATCAAGAAAATAAAGAAATAAAATTAATATTTAAAAAAAAGATGAATCTTATAAATGAAAATAATAAATGACTAATATAGCCATAGCCATTGCTATTGTATGAACTTCTTACCATCTTAAGTGTGAAATTTTGACATGAAAATATTTTATAAAGTGATATTTGAAATGGTTATACTCATGGCATGATTACCAATAATTTTTGGTAATAGTTATATTTTGATAAACATATTTGTTATTGAAAGCATATTTTTGGCTATCATTGTGAAAAAAAAAAGAAATGAGCACGGTCACATGGCAATTTGTGTGGTGCACCAGTAGAGGACGCCCTACCAACGGTTATGATCATGTTAATGAGAAAAGAAAGAGAAAGTGAGCCATGTCGAACGGAGCGAGAGAAACCCGTATCGGATAGTAAAAAATATTCACCCTGACCGGGGTAACTTGATATGAGAATAAATTAATAGTCACCATATGATATTATAAAAATAATTAATCCTGTCATACATGTCATTACTGTACGATTCTCATGTGCATAGATATAGTGCATTCATGTTACCAAAGTTATTTACTGTAATTTATACAGCTGAACATGACGCGATGAGCTATATTGATAATGATTTATTGTTGAACTTACTGGGATTTAATTCTCACTATATTTCCATGTCATGTTCGGAAAATTAGTTATGCAGATTTTTTTATAACTCTGACTTTTAGTGCACGTTGGATTGAGTTATTCTATAATGGATGGATCCTAAATAAAATGTTTGTGGGTGAGTTGGCACAGATCCCAGTGAAGGTGCAACCACCCGCACCCGAATCTCTGGAATTGGTCAACCAGAATAAATAAGATGTAGATATTTATGTGTTTGAAATGTTATATGTACGTTTTGATTAATGATGTGTATGTGAACTTTATATTGTATAATAATAAATAAATAAAATTGTTACAATTTGCTTCATGAACTGTTATAATTTCTGTATGATTTAAAGAAGTAGCAACAAGTGTTTGTTTTATGGAACGCCATAATATAGTTGTATCACCACATGTAAATAAATATCATGTTTGAGATCAAGCTTTGTGTGGATCAGATAAATATCCAACATCTACATAACCAATGAGTTATAGTCTAGATCAATTTGTATATAGCAATCCCATATCAATAGTACCTTTGAGATATCGAAAAATATGTTTAATTCTATTCAAATATTTTTGCATTGAACAAAAGTTAAATCTAACTAACATGCTGACAGCAAAAGTTATATCAGGCATTGTATTATTGGTAAGATACATCAGTGCACCAATTGCATTAAGATATGGTACTTCAGGACCAAAAACTTCTTTATTATCATATTGAGGTAAAAAACATATTGTTTCACATCAAGTGAGTGAACAACCATTGTGATACTTAATGGATAAGTTTTGTCTATGTAAAATTCTTTTAGAACTTTTTCTATATAAGTTGATTGATAAATAAAAATTTCATTTCTCAAATGATCAAATTGTAATTTAGGACAAAATTTTGTTTTTCTAAGATATTTCATTTGAAACTCTTTATTTAAACACTTTACTGCCTTTATAATCTTTTCAGGAGTTCCAATAATATTTAAATTATCAACATACACCATAATAATAGCAAATCCTGAATTTACTTTCTTTATAAAAACACATGGACATATATGGTCATTCTTATAACCATGATTTAACAAATATTTAATGAGATGGTTATACCACATTCGTCCAGACTGTTTTAATCCATATAAATATCTTTATAATTTAATTGAATAATTTTTTTCGAGATTTTTGAATTATATGCTTCAGGCATCTTAAATCCTTCTGAAATTTTCATATATATGTCACTATCAAGTGAACCATATAAATAGGCTGTAACAACATCCATAAGACGCATATCAAGTTTTTCATGTACTGCCAAACTAATGAGATAACGAAATATAATTGCATATACCATATGAGAATATGTGAAATTATAATCAATTCTAACTTTTTGTGAAAAACCTCGTGCAACAAGTCATGCTATGTAACTCACAATTTTATTTTTCTCATTTCTTTTATGTACAAATACCCATTTGTACCAAACAGGTATTACACACTCAATGTTTGTATATATCTAAATGTCTCACAGTTTTTAAGTAAATTCAATTCTGCTTGAATTGCGTCTTTCCATTTTGGCCAATCACATCTATGTCGACACTCATCGACAGATGTAGGTTTATAATCATCATTATCATTCAAAATATTAAGCGCTATTGTATACACAAAAATGTTGTCGACAACTGTTTCTTTTCGATTCAATCGTTTCCCCATAGATACATAATTTATTGAGATCTCTTCATTTTCATCAATTTCAGGTACCTGAACTTCTTCTGAAAGTACTTTGTTTGTTATGTCTCTAGTCTCTTCAAGAGCATCTATTTCTGATATTGAATAATTATTTCTTTCTTTTTACGGGGATTTTTATTTTTTTAAACCAATTGGTCTATCACGTTTTTTACGTGCTTTAGACTTACTAGTGATTTTATTAACGGATTTTCCTTCAGGTACATCAATCCGTACATGAGTATTTACAGCTGGTATATGTGACTTGGTCACTCTCTTTAGGTCAGTAAATACATCTGGCAGTTGATTTGCTATTCTATGTAAGTGAATTATCTTTTGAACTCTAAGTTCATATTATTTTGTGTGAGTTTCAAGATATAACAAAGCATTCTATGTAATTTCTTTGACCAGCTGTTTTTCATTTTCTCTCCCTAATGTTGATAAAACTAGTTCATCAAAATGACATTAGACAAAATGTGCCGTAAATATATCTCTTATCATTGGCTCAAGATATCTTATAATAGAAAAAGAATCATATCCAACATATATTTCTAATCTCCTTTGAGGACCCATCTTAATGCATTGTGGTGGGGCTATTAAAACATATACCGCACACCCAAAAAGTTCTGATATAGAAAATATTTAACTTATGATTATGAGCCAATTGTAAAGGAAAATATTTATGATAGCTTATTGTTCTAATGCGTACTAGCGCTGCTGCATATAAAATTGTATGTCCTCAAATAGAGACAGGGAGCTTTATTCGCATAAGTAAGGGTCTAGCCATTAATTAAAGTTGCTTAATAAATAATTTAACTAACCCATTTTGTATATGAACATGAGTTACATGATGTTCTACATTTATGCCAATCGACATACAATAGTCATTGAAAGTTTGTGAAAAAAATTCACCATCATTATCAAGACGAATGGATTTAATTATATAATTTGTAAATTGTGTTCTTAATCGAATTATTTGAGCAAATAATCTTGCAAACGCTAAATTACAGGTTGATAGTAAGCACACATGAGACCATCGACTAGATGTGTCTATTAATACCATAAAATATCTAAATAGCCCACATTTAGGATGAATAGGTCCACATATATCACCATGTATACGTTCCAAAAATGTTAGAGATTCAGTTCCAACTTTAGCTAGTGATAGGTTAATAACCAATTTGCCTTGAGAACAAACAACTCATGACAATTCCTTAGATTGAAAAATCTTCAGGTTTTTCAATAGGTGCCTATATGAATTTTCAATAATTTTTTTGCATCATTATTGATCCAGAATATCCCAACCGATCATGTCAAATAGTGAAAGTTTTTGAATCAATAAATTTCTGGTTTATTGTAGCATGTTTGCAAATACTTTTTTTTTATATATACGAGACTTAACACAAGCAATTTGTAAATTGTGAATAGTGCATTAAAAGAACAATTTTTCAAGTAGTTAGATACAATATAAATTGGGTGGTATAAAATGACACTATATAGATACAAGTGATAAATAACCATAACATAGGATCTAACTAATTTAGAAAAGATAAAGTGAATGTTAAGAAAAGTTTCACATTTCACAAATTATTTAGTAAAGTAGGCAATAATTGGCCTTCTATACGATATCCCACATACCAAGTTCAAAAATACCTACAACCGCATATGGTATAATTGTATACTCATACAGAAGATTCAATTAAATAAAACATATAGATAGATATCAACTAGAGGTCATGCTCAATTTATAGTCCATATTACAGAAGATTCTTCAACTATATTGTAGAAAATTGTAGATCAATTTTCAACAGGATATAAATTCTAAAAATAGAGTACTCATAAATATATAATTCACAAAATTAAATTTTTAGTTATTATAGTTCTCATTCAAATCAACCTACAAGAGAATTATTGGTCTTCCAAGAACCTTTTATGATATTTCTACAAAAAATTTCACTATTTTGAGCGAGATGAAAACATGATAAATCATGAAAAATAAAAATTCATCTATGGTATTTGCAAGAATAATTACACTAAAACAACTTTTAAGGCATTCATGTAGATATAAGATTAAATAAAAATGTAATTAACAATCTTTATTAACATGAGCTGATCCAAAAGTGATAATTATCATTTTGTTATATAACCCCATTAAGCAAGAATAATTTACTAGTATCCACAAGTGTCTCAACGCTAATTATACATCTAAGAACTATAATATATCCAAAAAACTATTCTAACATGGGCAACACAATTATACTAAATGAATTGTAAGGACTAACCACAAGAAAATTTATTTTAGCATATATGGATGTTCCCGTGAAATACTATTTTTTTTTTTAAATTTCTTTTGTGAATAAAACTTTCATGAAACATCCATACTTAATTATATGTAAATCATAATAAAAATCTACAGACCAAAATCATTTTTCACATAAGCAAATGCAATGTCAAGTAAGAATAAAATCACATACCTTTCGAAAATGCATGATAATAAAAATTTCTCTCAAACAAATTTACCCCACAAACTCAAATACATATTACCAACTCTATTTTTCTTCTAGATGTAGACATGGAAAAAATATTTGAATCACTTTAAAATTATAGTTCCAGCAACCTCAAATACTCTAATGGCATTGGGAACACAATAAGATTTCTTCCTTGTGATTTGAAAACGAATAGCTAAGAGCAAAGTCGTGCTGATAACATGTTGTAAATGAAATTTTACACAAGAAAAATATAGAATATAAAGGCACTTAGAGAAAAATAACACATAGAGAAAAATGTTCTTATTATTCTATTGTTTCATACAAGCCTCTATTTATAAGCATACAATCATAAAGGAAGATAATTTAAAAGTCAAGGAGTATAAATAAGATTCAATGACTTTAGGAGTTGAAAAAATAAAAAGACACTCATAATAATGAATGTATTTATAATATGAATTGTTTTGAGAGTTGAAAAACCAAATAAACATCCACAATAAATGAATTCATAATATATAAAAAAAATTTATTTTAAGCACCGTTGCTTATATAAGCAACGGTACTTAAAATTTATCAACTATTTTGATACTATATAGATTAGATTCTACTTAAATAACTCACAATGAGAGTTAAGAATCTACATTAGATATACTCTAAGGGCTCGTTTGGCACTCCTGATAGTGAAGATAGGATAGGATATCATATACTATCCTATTACTATTTTTCATTTGGTGCACTGATAGGATAGCATAGCATTATGCTATCTCTTATCCTATCCGGTCTCCGCAGTTGAAATTCTATCCCATGGGTGAGGCTGGGTTAGAAGCCGGATAAGAAGTTACAACGCTCCCTAATCCCCCCCGATGCCATCATCTCCCTCCCCCATCATCTTCCTCAAACCTCCCCTCCCTCCCTGCTTGATAGCCATCATCTCCCTCCCTCCCCCCCGGCGCGCCATCATCTTCCGACGTGCCATCATCTCCCTCAAACCCCTCTCCCGCGCCATCGTCTCCCTCAACCCACCCAAGCCATCATCTCCTTCACCCACAGAAATTGGTCCTTCCCTCGCCCTCCTGCCGTCGACCTCCTTCCACCGTCGACCCAGTCTTTCCTTCAACAGCTGAGGTAAGCTTTGATTTAGTCAATTTCATCCTCGTGCCTTGAGTATTTTTTCCACCTCTGTTTTTCTCCTTTTTCTGGTTGTATCTTTTGATTTCTGCCTTCCCTGAAACATTCATTAGGCATGGTTGATTGTTAGGCATGGTTGATTATTCTTATCCCCTTGGTTGTATCTCTTTTGTTGGATCACATATGTAGCTAAAGTTTCTGCTTTGTTTCCTGCGACTTTGTTTCTTACGGAGGTTCCTCTTCTTTTGTATTTTGATGGATGGTGAATGTGGTGTGATGAATGTATTGGTGGGTCCTGGTTGATACATGTCTTATTCTGTTAGCTACTAGTCTTAGCATCTTAAGCCCTTGGCATGTTTAACTTTGCAGTGACTTACCCTGGAGGATTCACTTTCACTGATCATCCACACAGAGGTATTTCATTGTCCTTTAATTTGTGCATCATTTTTACTTTGTATTGGTTGCCAGATTATATAGCTTGCAGTGTTCATTTCTTAATATCTTGATTTGCACATGGTTTTCAGGTTTTGAGACAGTCACCTATATGCTAGAGGTAGACATATTTTAAGCCCTTAACCTGTTTGAATGTTTGTTTGTGATGGAGAAAGAATTGAACAGTTAGAATTTTATTCTTTATTTACCTGTAGATTTTAGGGAGCCATAGTTCATTAAGATTTTGCTGGAAATAAGGGACCAATAAGAGTTGGTGATGTTCAGGTAAATAGCTTTAACTGATCATTTTTGCCTTGTCTTTTATCCAGAGGACACGAGTTTTGGTAAATACCAGCTCAAATATAAAGATCGCTGGAAGAGTAAAGGAATAGCTAATTCTGTATGTTTTTCTTTGTGCAGTGGATGACTACAGGAAGAGGAATAATTCACTCTGAAATGCCTGCAGGAGAGGGAACCCATATAGGAGTGTAGCTATGGATCAATCTATCCAAAGAAGATAAAATGTACAATATTTTTTGTTGCCCTTTGTTCCATTAACCACACACTTTTAAGTTCCAAATTTTGCACTATTTCATTTTTCACCTCTACCAAACAAACTGATAGAGTTAGGCTTAGAAGCCTAGAAGTTGACACAAACATGGTGACAGGAGTTGTGGGGTATTTGACACAAGTATCCAGCACTTGTCAAGTAGGACTACAATTCCTTGTTTTGAAAGTGTTGGTGTAAGTAATAATGAGGTTTTGAATTTGCATTTTAGGATTGAACCAAAGTATCAAGACTTGCCAAAAGAGAATATTCCAAGAGAAGAGAAAGATGGGGTTGAAGTAAAGGTTATAGCAGGTGAAGCATTGGGAGTTCATTCTGAGGTTCACACAAGAACTCTAGCTATGTTTCTTGATTTCACTCTGAAGCCAGAAGCCCAATTGCACCAAAACATTCGAGAGTCTTGGAATTCCTTTGTTTATGTGCTTGAAGGGGAAGGGGTGTTTGGGTCCCCAAGCTCATCACTCATTGCACCTTACAATGTAGTGTTCTTGAGTTCTGAAGATAGTCTAAGTGTCTGGAATAAATCTTCTAAGCCATTGAGGTTTTTGGTGATAGCTGGGTAGCCACTTAATGAGCCAGTAGCTCAGTATGGTCCTTTTGTGATGAACACTCACTCTGAGATTAAAAAGGCTATGGAGGACTTTCATTATTGCAAGAATGGTTTTGAAAACGACAAGCATTGGAAATCTCAATAGCAAGAGTGAGAAGCACATTGTAACCTCTAATTTGAAAGATGAGAAAGATTATCGATGCATGTAATATATTTTAAATAAAATGATTGAATAGAGACATAACATACATAAGAGATGTATATCCAATCTCTCTCCCAAGTTACCTTCTCAGTTTTTGTTTCAAATTATTACATAAAATAAATTTTACTGCTTGAAATACTCACTTTAATAAAATTTTATTGATTTCTCATACATACAACGAGTACACTACAGGACTATGAAGATTGAGGCACAAGGGAATGCTCTGAAAATGAGATTATTGAGATTGTGAAATGTTAGATACCGATTCAGATAATGAATGCACATGATTCATGGATAGCACCAAATGCTACCAAATAAAATGGTATACATGGTTAGCCAAATCAAAGGATCCATCTCTTTGCACAACATTAACCTGATTTGCTTTTATTCTCAAATGCTTTACTGTTGACATCCAAACCAAATTAATAAATCGAACACTTAGGAAGTGTAATTTTTTTTATTTTCCAACAAATTTTGTAGGTTGATTTGATGTTTATATTTTGATTGTAATTTTGTAGGTATTGCTTATTTTAATTATAATCCAATATTGAGTTTTGTAAATCAAATTTGTTTATTTTGACTTATTTGAATTCTTTATTGTGTATTTCTTTTTTGCTTTGAATTTAATTTTGTATGTTATTTTATTGAATGTATTGAAATTAAGATTACATTTTTTTATATAAAAAAATAAAAATAAAAAAAGAAAAGAAGGCAAGTGGATAGAGAGATAAATAAAAAATAAAATTTTTTTTTTATTAATATTATAGATATTATTTTATTAATTATATATATATATATATATATATATATATATATATATATATATATATATTTATATCAATGTATAAAGTAATAAAAAAATTATATTAAAATTGATTTTAAATAAATATATATACAATTTTATTATAAGGGTAGTTTTGTTATTTTATTTTATTTTTATCCTATCCTATCCCATCATTATCTTATTTATTTCAAACACAAAATAAGATAGTTCTTATTCTATTCTATTGCACATCAAACATATGATATGATAGGAGTTATCATGTTGTTATTCTATTTTACTGTTATCTTATCTTATTATTCTATCGTATTCTATTTTTTAAACGAGCCCTAAAAGGCTAAATAGTCACAATCATCTACACTCATACCACCGTTAAGAATTTAGAATTTACCGTGTTACATGGAACCAGTTCATTGGTTAATTGGAGGAGTTGTCCCCCTACGTTTCGGAGTCCGCGGCCAGTTTGTACAATTTTAAGATTTTATTGATTAAACTTATGACACAAAGTTTCTGGAGATTCTAAATCTACAATTATTTGGGAGCCTGACAAATGAGAAAAACCCTTGAAACGTCAGTATTGTAAAAAGTTGAATTAAACTAAGTCCCTGCCCGTTCAATAAATAAATAAATTTATCAAAAAATTGATAAACTAAGTAAAAAAATTAGTTTGATTTAACCTTTTTAATTGTAAAAAAATTTAATCAAAAAATTAGTGAACTAATTAAAAAAATATTTTTAATTATTAAAAATTAAAAACTGTACCAACTTATCAAGATCAATAAAAAATTGATAAATCAAAACGGTTAAAATTTATTTGTTTATTAAAATTATAAAATTTTAACTATTTTTAAAATATTTTTAACTCAAAAATTTCATTATAACTAATTTTATAATATAAAAATAATTATATATGTAATTTTTATTTTTTTATAAAAAAATAATATTATAGTAACTATTACTCACTATTAAATATTATACTTATAATGTTTTTTACATATAATATAATTATTAATAAAATTTAAATATAATAAAATTTAATATTTAATTATTTTTATTTTAAATTACTTATTTAACTTATTTTATACATTTATATTTTAATATATTATATTTTATGATATGTTAAATTAATATATATATATATATATATATAGGAGAGCGCGGGACCGGGATTGTTATTCCTTTTCCATTGATTTGAACCGCTGCTTTGGCGGCTGAACTTGACTAAGAATCTTAGATGCCCTTCCCGTGAACAATTTGTCAAAAGAATATTGACGGCATGCGTCCTTGAAAATGATAGCAGAGAGGAAAAAAAAAAGGAAGATAAAGTTTGACAAAAAAATTTCTCTAATTTTTCAGAAATATAGAAAGAGTACGAAATTTTTTTCAGAAATATAGAAAGAGTACGAAAAATTTGTAACAAATTTTTTAATATTAATTATTATTTTATTCATCATTTTTTAAAATTATATTATAATAAATTATTTCCTTTATTTGAACTTTTTAATTTATGAACATATTAATTTCAAACATAAAAAAAAAATTATTATTTAACTATCCTTTTCATTCTCTTTTTTTCTATTTCTTTTTCTTTGAATTCTTTTCTTTTCTTTCCTCTTTTAACACCTCAATATGCCCTAAAAGTAAAGACATAATGTAAATAATAACTAATATTTGATATGTATGATTAATTCATTTAATTTATATATTTTTTAAAAAAATTCATTAATTATTTAATAGCAATTATTACTTCAAATTGATAATAATTTATGTATATATATTTCAGCTGCTTCGGAAAAATGCATCTCATGAAAAATAACTGTATTTGTTACTAGGATCTAAAAAAAATTAAAATATAATTTTTAAATGAAGCATTAAAATTTAATGTATTCACAACCTGACTTATACAATTACACAAATGAGGTTGCCATTTATAAAATTTTAGATATTGAGGTTCTTCTCTAAATTATTTAAAAAAAATTAAATTTAGTTATTTAAACAATTGTGAAGGTAGTTTTTTATTATTGTTATAAAGAAAGCTTTTAAACCCAAGAGTAGAAAGTGGAAAAGAAGTATTTTATTGAAATAGATTCTGCAGGAAGCTTTTATTAGTTGTATATGAAAGCTGAATATTTTCTATAATTTTAATAAATATTTTAAATCAGAGGATGACGAGTGTATTTTCTGGAGGTTCATTGACCAGTGCGGAGCAGGTGAGCCTCCATTATTCATGACGTGATGCCATTGGCAATTCCCGTTTCTTTAGGAAACTCCAACCAAAAGGGGGAAAAAAAAATAAATGATAAATAAATTAGTGAATTGGAAGTATTTGCAAGTATATGATGTAATAGACAAGTATTTGAAATATTATTATTTTTTGAACAAGTATTTAGTCTATTGTTAGATAAGTAAAAATTTAAAGAATGTTTGATAGAAGGAAAATTTTTAAATTTTTGAGAATTTTAATTTAAAATTAAATATTTTTTTATTTTAAAATAAAAATTATAATTTATAGAAAATTATAATTTTTATAAAAAAAAATTATTATAAAAAAGAAGTGATAATTGATGATTCTCGAAGAGTAAAATAAAAATTTTATTTTTTAATATTTTATATAAAAAAATTTCATAAAAATAAATTTAATTGTTAATATTTTTTAAATAATTTTAAACTTAATGTAAACTTAATAAATTATTAAAAATAATTTATTTTATTCTTTGTTAAAAGAAATAAACAAAAAAAAATGATAAGAATATTTTTGAAAAATGTATAAAAATTATCAAAAAATTTAAGTATAATTAAATATAAAAATGAAGATTTTTAAAAAATATTATTTAAATTTTTTTAATAATTTTAAAAATTAATTAAATATATTTTATATATTTTTAAAAATTGTTATTTTCATTAATCCTTTTTTAAAAAATAAAATTTTTTATATCAAATACTTCTTAAAAGATTAGGAGCTATATTTAATTCAGTTAATTCTTTTTATAAAATAGATAGGTGATAATTTTTTACATAAATTTTAATTTATTACCGGTAAATTAAATATTTAATATTATTTTTTATTTAAAGAAGTGCACAGAACTTGAGACAATCTATCGTAATAAGAGGGAACCTTACATATATAGTCGCGGTAGCCACGAACACATATACTCCAATCACAACTGACCAGTTTCATTTCCTGCTCTTTTATTCTCTCCCTACTTGGTTGTCTTTCAGTGAAGGTTATTGGAAAGTTTGTTTAGATTTATTACTTGAAGCTTGGTGCCTTTGCCTTTCAGCTTCCTTGTATCTGCTCTTTTCTGGGGTTCTTAATCCATTTTTAGTGCCTTTTTTTACCAGCTTTTCCCTCTTCCTTCTCAGTTCCCTCATAATTCTGAGTCTCTCTTGTATTTCCCAATTGGGTTTCCATATTCCTTGTTTGAAGTTTCTCTCCTTTTCCCTTTCCTTAGCTTCTAATCTTGCTTTCCCAATTGAAGTGTTCTGATTTTTCTTTTTCGAATTCTAAGCAGTTTTTTAGTGCTTCTATTAGGATTTTTCTTCTTCTGGGTTTGTTCTCTCTGTTTCGTTTCTTTCTTGGTATCTCTGAGAGAAGTTCATTATCTTCGGATCTCAGTAGTGGTTCTAGGGTTATCTCGTAGAGTAACTGGATAATAGTTTTCAATCTCAATTTGGGGAATTTTCTTTGATTTTTGTAGAGTGGTTTTCTAGATTCTCCAACACTATGCCTGCATATAAAAAGATATTCTGATTCCTTTCAAAATGCTTGTGGGTTTGTCCTTGATATTGTAGTGTCAAAAACCTCCATCTCTGCACATTTCTGTCAGGCTCCTCCCTCTCTTCCTTTGCATCTCCCCTGATTTCCATCAAATTATGATCTTTCAAAGTGAAATTCTTTGAATTGGCTCAAATTTTGTTCTATGCTTCGGTAAGTTTAGATTCTAATTTGATGTGATGAAGTGGGAAATGGAGATCCTCCCCCCTGCACCTTATATTTCCAACGCCAATTGGCTTGTTGAAGAGAACAGGAACACAAAATGGACTCCTGCTGAGAACAAACTGTTTGAAAATGCTCTTGCAGTATATGATAAGGATACCCCAGATCGGTGGCAAAATGTGGCTGCAATGATACCAGGAAAGACGGCTGGGGATGTCATCAAGCAGTACGAAGAATTAGAAGTAGATGTCAGTAATATAGAAGCTGGGTTGATATCAATTCCTGGCTATAGTACTACAACCTCACAGTTCACCTTTGACTGGATGAACACTCCTGGGTACGATGGTTTTAAGGGACAGGGTGGAAAGAGATCCTCATCAGGGCGACCTCCTGAGCAAGAAAGGAAGAAAGGAGTTCCATGGACTGAAGAGGAGCATAAGTAAGTACTTTTCATTTTCAATTTTGATCTCATTTTTAACTGAAATTAATATTCTTTTACTTGCATAAATATTTTAAAATACAATTGGTTGAAATTGATAAGATGGTTTATAAGGAAAGCAGTAATTAGTGGATGTGGTTTGAAGTTTAAATTTAGGAACAATAATTCTGTGCTGTGGAGATGATGGGAATTAAATATCTTCTCTAAGTACTAATATCTTTAGCTTTCATGAGGTAACTACGGTTAGTTTGTTAAGTGTAATAAATGTGTTTGTACTATTTGGAATTTGGGTTTAAACTTGTTCATGAAATTCTCCAGACTGTTTCTACTGGGTCTGAAGAAGTATGGCAAAGGTGATTGGAGAAATATCTCGCGCAATTTAGTTGTTACTCGAACCCCAACTCAGGTGGCTAGCCATGCTCAGAAGTACTTCATCAGGCAACTATCAGGAAGCAAAGACAAGAGGAGAGCAAGCATCCATGACATAACAACAGTTAGTCTCGCAGAAACCACCAGAACACCGTCTCCTTCAGAAGACTACAAGAGATCCACTTCACCCCAGCATTCCATGATCCTCTCGAAGCAGCAGTGGAATTCCACTGCTAGTACACCTCAAGCACATTTCCAGTGGAATCAGCCAAATGCAGGAGTAGCTATGACTTTCAATCCTGCACATGAAAAAGTGTTCATGTCCCCTTTTGGGGTTAACTCTTATGGGCTTAAAGTTCAGGGCCAAAATCTGCATAGAAGTGCTCTTCCTCTTCATGAATCTTCTTACTTAGGACCTCATACTCCAAACATGGTTTTTCAAATGCAATCCACCCAACACCTTTCCCATGCATGATATGGCGGTTGTATTGAATTATTAATGACTAGAACTAGTTTCTTTTGTTCAGTTCTCAAGTTCTATGTGAATACCTTACATTAGAATATTAGTTTTTGTTTATGAACTCGAATGAAGGTAGGTACAGAGTACAGACACTTTGTTTCTCAATCAAATATAAGCTCATGGAAGGTAAATTTTCAATGCAAAGAAGTTACTAACTTGGGTTTTCTTCGTTATCTGAGAATCTGGAGTTTCAAGGCAAGTTTAGATTGGAATATCAGAATTATATGAAAGAGGCAAAATAGAATTGTGGAGAATACTGTTAATGCTGGAATTATATTCGGGAGGTCCATAATCTGATACGTAGCTTAACAATGGTTTGTTCTTCGAAGATAAGATCAAGATGCATAGATAGATTGTGCATCAGTATACCATCCCTTTAAGCTCCGCATAGTTCAGATGGTGACAAAAAGGCATCACTAGGATTAGTGTCTTCAATCATAAGGTGAAAAGTGGAGCACATGTTACGCAAAGAAGTATCCATAAAGTGACTCGTGCCAACAAAGGCAAATTAAAGTTGTACCACCAAGTTGTTAATAATCAATATTTCTCTCAAAGTGTGATCTTTGTATAACTTTCCCAACCGCATGGAGATCTTCTGATCTCTTCTAATAGACAACGAGTATATTAATGTGTTTATTTAAAATAATGACTAGAAGCTACAACGAAAATG
>CM073472.1:49917670-49962670 GCA_037074535.1 Gleditsia sinensis
GACATTTTAGAGTATTTATAAAACTGTCATCTTAGAGTATTTACAAAACCGTCATATCAAAGAATTTACATAAATGTCATTTCAATAAAATTACATAAATGTCATTTTAACCATTCTATTATCTTGTTTGACTTGAGTAAAATTGTAAAATAATTTAATTCTCTCTTAAAATTCAAAATTTTTTTTTCTCTTCAAAAAAAAAATTTCAATTAATAACATAAGTAAAAATTGAAAATGTTACAAGAAGCTTCAAAATGACAATTTATCTCAAGTTGAAAAAGATATTTTGTCAAAGACAAAAAAGAAGAATCAACAAGCCCTCACTCTCATCCATCAATGTTTGGATGATTCTATTTTTGAGAAGGTGGCCGATGCTACTACTTTAATGGAAGCATAGGTTTTAAAATATTAAAGATGAAGGAATCCAAATGGATTATTGTTCAAGGGTGAAGGTAATTATGAATTAATTGTATTTGTGGTGGAGAAAATTCTTCAATCTTTCACTCTCAAATTCGGTTATAAATGAATTTAATGTAAACTTAGACTTAAATCCAAACATTAAAATTCAAACAAAAATTATAATTTTGAAAATGCACATAGAAGCAAATATTTTTAATTAAGTTAAGTTTGAGTTCAAATATAAATTTTAAAACAATTCAAGCTTAAGTCCGATAATAATTCTATTTGGATCAAAAGAGAAATTCTAAAACTTAAACAGGACTTAAAAATTTTTATTTATTAAAAATAAATAAAAATGTATTGAACCGTGCAAAATGGGCCTGCAACTATGTACCGAACCGTGCAACTAGCTTCCTTCGGTACATATTGACAAAGACTAACCACCATTTTTTTCAAAAGGCAATAAAGCCTTCTTGCAATGGAATAAAAAAAGCAGCTTGCCCGCTTTATTCTTAGATAGAAGTCCTTTTTCTTTTTATACTCACTTTATTAAAAATAAAAAGATTAAGTTAATTAAATTTATAAATAAATATATCAAACATATTTTATAATAAAACTCACATATGTTTATCTATTTATTTATAATTAATTTTATTTATTTATTTTAGATAAACAGAGTGTACTTTATAATTTCACTTTTTCCCATTAACATTCTGGCACAGGTTACAAGCACATCCAAAGTGATATAATTTCACTTTCTCCAAGTCTTTAACCTTAGCTGTAAATCTTATACTTCATTTTCCTTTCCTTGCCTCTAGAATCAAATTTCCTCCCTTAAATTTCTTTCTGTGAATCAAAATTCAAACCCGAGTTTGTAACCGAAGCTTAAGTTCCTCAACACTACAATTATTTATCAAAAGTGCTGCTTAATGTCCGTGAGAAAGTGGGAGGAAGTAGGATTCTGTGGTGCGCTCGTAGGCCAAGAATCTGAGAATCATGTATTCTAGTGGGGGCTCACAAATAGAAAAATAATAGATCGGACAGAAAATGGTGCATCTTATCTCAATAATATTATTTTTTACAAATAAAATATTTTAGAGATTTATGGATAGTTTCAATTTTAAAATAAACAATAATTAGTAAATGTTTAACCACAAATAATTACTAATAAGAATCAAATTTAAAATATTTTTATTAACAATTTAATTTTGTCAATTGATCATATTTTAATATAAAGTACGTATTACATATGTTCGAGTAATTAAAAATATATACGATAAGATCACGATTTGTGTGAAAATATAAAATGGGGATACAGAATTTTCTCACAACTATTGGACTACATCAAGAGTCTTCTCTAAGTCCGTATTCTTTTAACTTAATTTTGAACGCAGTTACTGAACATATACAAAATTTGAGACCTCAATATATGATTTTTGCAGATGATATAATCTTGGTGAATTGAAAGAAGAAATAAATATGAAGTTAGAGTCATAGAGACAAGTTTTAAAAATACGTGATTTTCATATAAGTAGAAATAAAATAGAATATATGAAATATAATTTTAGTAAAAGAACAAATATGAATTTAGATGTAAAACTTGGAGACTACATACTAAAATAAGTTACAAATTTTAAATATTTTGAGTCCATTATACAAAATGACAGCGAAGTAAATGAGGACATAAACCATAAAATTCAAGCTGGATAGATGAAATAGAAGAAAGTTTCGAGTGTCATTTGTGATAAAAAAAAATGCCGCTCAAATTTAAAGAAAAATTCTACCGTACGGTTATAAAACCTGCTATATTGTATAGTACTGAATGTTGGACGATCAAAAGACAACATAAAAATAAACTCAACATTATAGAGGTGAGAATGTTGCACTAGATGTGTGGACACACCAAAAGAGATATGATTAGAAATGAGTATATTAGATAGAAGGTTGAGGTGGCACCTATTGTGGAGAAGATAATAGAATTTCGTTTAAGGTGGTTTGACCATGTGTGGAGAAGACTTATAAAAACTCTAGTAAAAAGAGTAGATCAGATATAAAATAGTCCGATAATTAAAAATAGAGAGAGGCAAAAAAAAAAAATAAGTGAAACTATTAAGAATGATTTAATAGTTAATAACCTATCTATTAATCTCGTTCATGATAGACCACTGTAGTACCGTTTAATCTATGTAGCCAATCTCACATAGTAAAAAAAAGTTTAGTTGTTATTGTTGATCATATCTCAATAATATTAGGCAATGCAATTGTAACTCAAAGCTTTCATAGCCCATTTGAAAGGAAAAAAAAAAAAGCAAAGAGAAAATGAAAAATATTTTTCACACTAAAGGAACCCTTACTTTGTAAGATTCACTTATTGACACAAAAAAGAGATACAAATAAGACCTTCATGTAGAGGAAATTGGTTATGTGCTTATGCCCATCCTCACAGCTCATCCACGTAAGCTGAATTGATCTTATTGAATGATTCAGAGTTGATCAAAATTTGATTATTTGATATAGAATGGTAGAAAAAACAAACTGATACAGCAGGCAAAGACTACTTGTGTACTTTTTATATTAAGTCAATCGCCAGTCTGGGCACCCAAGTGCTCAGTCCTGTGAACTCTTTTTGGTATATGTCAGACCAAAGCCAAGAGGAAACAAGGGGTCACACAATTTAACCCTATCAGCTGATTGATCAAGATGTTCAACTCTTCTGAACCAAGTAACTGGTAGTTGACCCTTGAAGTCATGATCCCCAAAGATAACGTCTGCTATTCCCTGTCCTTCAGTACCAGGTAACCAGGCAGCAACAAGAGCATCTATCTTCTCCAAAAGCCATGGCTCTAAGACCAAAGGTCTTCCAGATATCAGAATAACCAGTGTTGGGATCTTGTCAGAAACTAAGCTTATAATGTCAGCTCCATTGAAAGGGATTACAAGCTCAGAATTGTCTCCTAAAGTCTCGGCATAGGGACCTTCACCAACAGCTACAATTGCAAAAGAGATTTCACAGCCTTCTATGGTTTCTTTTGATGGATACTGCTCATAAATAACTTCTGTTTCAATTCCCACAGCTTCCTTAACAGCATCCAAGAGTGTTGTCCCTAAAATGGTATGCAAATGATGCATGTAGCAACCATGTGTAACAAGAAAACAGAAGAATGGTATACAGTAGGAAATATTAACATTATCATTAATCATAGATGTAACACAATCGTTTTCTCTCTTCATAAAAATGCATTAGATCAATAATTCTTCTGAAGCAGCATAAAAATAAATTGATAATACTGTTCAGAAGCAAAACAGGTCTATCTTTGATTTTTGAGAGTCAAGACCCAGCTTTGGAATGCAACAAAGACAAAGGCATACCAATTGTAATCCGTCCACTGGATCCACTCCAAGTTTTGGTCCAACCTCCACATTGATACCCAAGATCATCAGCATGGGTTCCAGCAACAAGAATTCTCTTAGCATTTCTATTCAATGGAAGAAAAGGTTTACAAGGGTGCTTTCCGTTTTTCAACAGGACCAAGGATTTTTGAACTGCTTCACGTGCAAGATTTCTATGTTGCTGCAAAAATAGTGCATGGTAAAACAAAATTTGAATGACATAAGTAGGGATGGACCAAAAGAGAACTAATTAGGAAGAAGAATTAATTCTCAAACCTTTGCCTCAATTTTTAAAAAAGCATAAAGAAACATATAATATAATATACTACATGCTTTAGTGATGTTGATATCTCAAAAACGAGATTAGAGCATACTATATTAAATTGTAAAAGACATGTAATAGAATCTCGTCCAACTTAAAGTGTCATTCTTGCACATTGAAATATTTCCATGAAAGGAAAACAAAAATAGGAAAGGGAAGTCCTAGATAAAGCAGATTGAGAGGATCAAATATTTGGAAAAACTGTGAAGGATATTAATATTATTAAAACCTTAAAGCAAACTTCAACCACAAGAAACTAGAGAAAAAATCTTTCCAATGCGGTGAGATGCAAAACAAGTGCAATTGAAGGGATTCAAGGACTACGCATAATCTTTAAATTATGCATACGGAACTAAAGAAAATTAGAATAAGTCAAACTAGTTCAGCTTGTTTAGATTTCGAAGTATGATTAATTTTTTAAACGAGAACTCAATACACTTGTGAAAGAGATGCTCAAAACGTGCTAAATCTTCCTTACCTTGCAACCAACTATATCTAGCAAAGACCTGTCAGTCAAAGGATATTCAAAAAGACCAGCAGCAAACTTCACTCTCAATATTCGCTCAACAGCATCATCAATTCTAGCTATTGGTACATCCCCTGATTCAACGAGAGAGGTCAACTGTTCCACAAATAGTTCGTATCTAAGAGCCACCATCACCTGCATATTTTCTCGAATAAATGAAGACATTAAAAAAAAAAAAACAATAGCGACCCATGATGAAGGTTTCTTGGACTTATAGATCTGTACCATGTCAATTCCAGCATTAATGGCTGATGAGATGCAGTAATGATAATCTGACCCATGAGGTTGGCAAAGTCTGTCAAGTCCCTCCCAGTCAGAAATTACAAAACCCTAACACAGAACAGTGGTCTAGGTTAAACAAGATGATTTATTCAAATCCAGAAACAAATAAAAATGCAAACAATTTCGGTGATGTTAGTATAATATCTTATTACACCTCTCTTAAAATAATAAAACTGAGAGAAGCCCTATCCTCTTTCAAAAGAGATAGAACAGATAATAATATACAGCAACAGCTGCTAATATACTGGAAATAAATAACCAGGATAACAGATTTTAGATTATATTGATAAGAAAGCAACTTGACTTTGGCTAATATGAAAATTATCATGGTTGTTTACCTTAAATCCTAGGTTTTCTTTCAAAATTTTAGTAAGAAGGAAATGGTCAGAATGGAGTTTGCGTCCATTCCAACTTGAATAAGATGCCATAATGGTTGAAACTCCCTGCGAAATGCAATCCAAATATGGAGCCATATGGATTCTCTCTAAGTCTTCATATGATAACATTGTATTTCCTTCATTTATGCCTTTCTCAGTACCTCCATCTCCGACAAAGTGCTTGGCACAGGCTATAACATTGTTCCTGAAGAATAGATATATGATTAAAATTTTATAAGAGAAATATATATGAGTATCTGATCACTAATTTAGTGAAATTTACAAAATAATGGTATTATATTCCAGGATCAGAACGAACAATTAGAAAAGTATCCAAACTGGGAAATATGAAACAAAATAAAGATAGCATTAAAACTTCAGGGACTTCATAGTTTAATTCTTAAAATTGAACTAAAGAAAAGCTATGAAGCACGGATACGGACACGGACACGGGACACGACACGGACACGGACACGGGACACGTAATTTTTAAAAAAATATAGGACACGACACGTTGAGGACACGTGAATTAAAAAAATAAAAAATTATATATATATATACACAATAACACAGAATGAAATATAATTTAACACACAATAACATAGAATGAGTTATAAATTTATAATTCACAATACAAGTTAAGATCCAAAAATTGTCATAAAGTTACAACATAATCAATATTCACTCTTCTTCTTCAATAATCTCTTCATCATCACCAATATTTTCATCCCCTTCATCTGTGAAAAAGACTTTTTCTAATTCCGGTTCATCCAATGATAGACTTGCAACCGATAAAACTCCAATATCTTCTACCACATCATCAGAACAATCTCCTCCAATATCCCACATCTTGGTATTACCTTGCATATATCGTGGGCTTCTCCTTGACAAAAGCCGAAGGTTGTTATGAACAAACACCAAATCTTGAGCACGTTTTGGTGTCAATTTGTTCCTCCTAAATGAGTGAATGAATGAGTATGTGCTCCAATTTCTCTCACAACAAGAGGAGGAAGATGGTTGTCCAACAAGCTTCAAAGCAAGGCTTTGAAGAAGTGGAGTAGAATGACCATGAATTGCCCACCAAAAATGTGGCTCCATATCCCCTCTTTGATTCATACAGTCCATATCACCAAAATCTTCATAACAAGTGGAGAATTTTGCATATTCAACATAAACATTTCTCAAATCATCAGGATCTTGAAAAATTCTCTTCAAACACTTCATTCTCTCTCTTGTTATCTCTCCATCTTTGTGTGGAGGGACTCTATTAGGAGCTTCATTCAACCAAGATTGGCTATAATACCTATAAAGAGAATTGAAACAATATATTATTATCACTAACATAATGAAGTTAAAAAACACAACTTAACAAAAAATAAGAATAAGAATACCTAGGGGTCAAAGAATGTGCTAGGCAATGAAGAGGTGTGTTGCTTTTAGTCCACCTTTGCACCAAAATATCATAAACCACATTAAAGAAGGTGGACTCCTCGGAATCAAGCTTGCCTTCATAGCGAAATATTGCCTTCTTCACTTGTTCAATCATACTATCCCACCCTTCATATATTTTGTGAAGACTAGGCTTATCAGTGTCTCCCATTCTCAACATATCATAAATTGGAGAGGTGAAAGTAAGAATAAAATCAACTTTGTCCCACCACACATCATTGAGAATTTTATCTTTCACAAATTGAGCTTTTCCCACATCATCCTCCTTATAAAGATTCCATTTATCACTAATCACCATTAATTGCAAGCCATTCTTCACAAGTTTAAATCTCTTCAACATAATGATAATTGAAGCAAATCTAGTATCCGCAATGGCAAGCAACTTCAAAGGCACAAACTCATTAAAGATAGCCAATCTCATATTGTGATTCATGATAAAAATTTTTATCACCATAGCATCATCGGCTATTTCCCTTATCCAATCAAGTTCATTAAAAGCAACTTCATAACCTTCCCTATTCTTTACATTGCAAATACTCTTCAAAGCTAAATTTAATGTATGGACCACACACGGAGTCCAAAAGATGTGAGGATACTCAGCCTCTATAAGAACCCCTGCAGCTTTACAAACTGGAGCATTATCAGTGATAACTTGAACCACATTCTCCACTCCCACTTCTCTAATTACAGCAACAATGGCATTTGCTATGAACTCCTTGTCTTTATACTCACCTTCACAATTAACAGCTTTTATGAACATAGGGCCACTTTCTGACACCGCCATAAAATTAATAAGAGGTCGTCTTTGTGGATCCGACCATCCATCACAAACAATGGTGACACCCTTTTCCTTCCACGTTGCTTTTATAGGTTGCAACATCCTTTCAATATGTTCCTTCTCTTGTTGTAATAAAGAATTCCGCAACAAATTGTAGCCTGGAGGTATGAAACCAGACAAATTATGAGAGGAAGCATAAGTGAAGGAACTCACATAATAAGGGTTCCTAGCAAGATGGAATGGGAGGCCCCCTGAATAGAACATCCTGGCAATATGGGCCCTCAATTCATCTCTTTCATGATTATTGTATACTTTCTCAAGAGGACATTCTTCTGCACTTTTTCTTCTTTTGCTTCCAATTCCCAAACTCCCTACTCTAAATGAATTGAATGAAGAGCTGCTACTAGATGAATCAATCCTTGATGCATGAGTAGATGGTGGTGGTGGCATTGGAACTTTCTTTGGCATAGATGCTATTTTTCTTGCACAAGCATCATCTTCTAATTTCTTCATATCAACAATATTCTTATTAGAGACTTTATTACATGGCCCAATACCAAGTCCTCGTAGCTTTAACAAGTGAGCCTTGACTCTAGAATAGGTTCCTTTGTAATCATTTCCACAATAATTACACGTGAAAGGAATATTACCTCCACCCCTTACTTCCTTTTCCCCTTTTGTAACAAACCTCCACAAAGGCGTGTAGTCATCTCTTAAAATATCAGAACTTTCAGACATCCTAGATGAAATAACATAAAAAGAGAATTAAACAGAAGAATTGGCAATTTGACATCCATTTGTCTGCTATTTCCCAGTTTCCACTTACTCACTCTGCTATTTTTCACTAACCCCACCCATCATATTAGAGCATCCATTAACCATAACCATAAGCAAGCCATAGATCACACACAGACACTACTATTTCTCACTAACCCATCCATCATACACTACTAACCCACAAAACAGAAGCAATTGGCATGCATCCATACTTAAATCAGAGGAGTTAATAACCAATAACAGAAGCCACAAGTAAATACAAGGAATAGAATATTTCCATCAGACAATCAGACCAAAAGCAAATAGGAAAAAACAGAAAATGCATAAGTCAAAACCAGAAAACGCAAAAACCCAGAAAATGCAAAAGCCAAAACCAGAAAACGCAAAAAGGTGAATGGAGTATGGGCTGTATGGCTATTGGATCAAACGCATTTTTCACTAAACAACCAAATGAGAGGCAAGATAATGGACCAGCCAAGGGGAACAGCCGAACAATAGAAAAGAAATGGCAGCAGGAGAAAATAACCTACCTGATAGCTTTGGGTTGGGTGAAAATGGAGACCGAAAGGTGCGACAGAGAGGTAATGATGGAGTGATGAGCTGCAACGGAGAGGTAGTGATGGAGCTGTGACGGAGAAGCCTGAGGATGGAGACCGAAGCTGCGACCAAGACTCGCGAAGACCAGGAGATGGAGCTGTGACGGAGAAGCCTGGGGATGGAGACCGAAGCTGCGACCAAGACTCGCGAAGACCAATAACCAGGAGGTGATGAAACTGCGACCAAGACACGCGACGAAGAGGAGAAGAGGCAATGCGGAAAATTTGACTTTTGCTGAGGTATCGGGGGGCTTAGGGCTCGTTTTGTGGAAGCCCATCCCTTTCCAACCGTGTCGGACACGTTCAAAAACGTGTCCGACACGTTGGAAAAAAAAAATTTTTTTTAAATATTAGGACACGTTTGGGACACGTGTCGGACACGTGTCCCAAACGTGTCCGGGGCGTGTCCGTGTCCGAAGAGTGTCCGACACGCGGACACGCCCCAAATTGAAGTGTCCGTGCTTCATAGAAGAAAAGTCTTAAGTGGAAAATATTCTTTTCAGAGTATAAGTCAATCTTGGAAAAATCATATGGAAAGACTACAAATTGAAAAACAAGAACAAAAGAAGAAAATATGTAGTCATCCTGCTGTCAATCGTCAGTATAAATTGTTATCAGGATGGTGATAGATATTCAAATTTTCAATATTTTTAAAGAATATATATTTAATTTAGAAATTATATTATAAATTTCATTTTACCTTCCAGCCACAAACGGGTAGCCATATTGATGTCCTTGTGGAGGTTGGCCCTGCAAACCTGAAACAATGGAGGTCATCTTTCTCACAATTTCAGTGTCTTCACTGTAAGACTCATAGCATCTTCCCCATCTGGGATCTTTGCAGACCTATCCATTAATTCATCCAAGTGAGATGCAATTTATCTATTATTTAGACGGAAATAATACTTCGGATCTGCCTTTTTTATCAGCAAAATTTTCAAGACCCATTTTAATCTGATTTAAGTCATGAAATACTTTAAGAACTAGAATTTATGATAACTTTATCAAATTCCTGAAATGAAACATTCCAGTATTCTCAGCAAGTGACGTCTCTGTCAACTATCATGCTAAGAATAAAAGGTGCACTACAAAGTACATAATGCGTTCACTAAGGAAACGCGACCATGCACAAAAAAGATGAACGAGTGCAACAGAAAGAAGTCACAAATCATAACTCATTTGGTTAAGTTTTAATAAATATGTGCCTTATAATCAAAATTGGTTAATTATGATGTCTTACTGCAACACAAGGAGCAAAAGAATAGTGAATTCCACTTGCTCTAACTTCAAGTGCTGTTGCAGCTCCAATTCTTCGAGATAAATTTGCATCTCTACAAGCATGCCACCAGTGAGAAGTGAAAACTGACTCCTCAAAAAGAACAGAAGTTCCACACTAATTCAAATGCGATGAAATTTAGTGTATTAAGAAAGCCGTTACAGTAGCAATTCTTGTGAAATAAGTAACCGTATAACCCCCCCCCCCCCCCCCGGGAAAAACCCCTTTTCTGTATAATTAACGAAGAATATTAGAACTTCAAATTACTTCGATCTGCAACAGTTTTTCGCTGCGACTAACATTAAAGTTTGAAAAATAAGTTTGAAAGCAAACATCAACCTGGTAGCTCCTAGGCCAACATTGTGAGGAAAAACAGTGGCACCGTAGATACTATTATTGCCATGAACTGCATCAATCCCATATATAAGCGGTATCCCTAGTCGCGACTCGAGAGCTGACTTTTGAAATCCATCCACCATATCAGCCCAATCAGATGACAGAGCGTTTTCAAAAGGCGCACTGCCTCCAACACTGAGTATACTCCCTTCACAGAAGGAGGAGGCAAATATCAAAAGCAGAAACGGATCCAACAGCCATAATAATAGCATTAATAATAAAAAAACTTAGAAGTTTGAAGGAGACTAGGTGAGGGAAAAGGGACCAATAGAGTGGTCTTTAATGGCGGAAGGGGTGGCTACGACACGCTCGATTTGGGCCATCTGACCAATTTTCTCCTTCAGAGTCATTCGGGAAAGAAGGTCTTTGACACGGGCTTCAATGGGTTCATTGGGATTCTTGTACACGATATCCATGTCGTCCAATCTGCTTATCTCCACTTGCTTGTCGGCTCCAGACACAGAAGAAAACACGAGCAACAGAAGAAACGTATTTTCAAGATGGTGATATCTGAAACGTTTTTAAGGACTGTGATTTCACTGTCTATAAATATTGTTGCGGGAAGGAAGTCTTCGTCGGGTCCACCGTTTAAATGATAGATTTGAATCATTTGATTGGCTAGTTACTTGTGAGTCGATGGGCACACGCCTAGCTAAGTTCTTGTTTTGGGCGTAGTATCGCTAGCATCAAAACACATTTTTAAGAGCATTAAACAAAAATAAAAGGGTTGATTTGATTTTAATTTTTAAAAACTGTTTTTAATTTTTTTTAAATTAAAACAAAAAAATATTTTTGATTAATATATTTTTTTACCTATTTAAAAAAAATTAAAATATTGTTTTAAAAACAAAAAAATAAAAACAACATAACTTATTTTCTATTCTCAAACTAACAAAAAGGTGAAGAGTAATGTAAAAAAAAAATTCATTAATGGCACAATAGTAATTAAAAATAATATTTATTTTTAAAAATATTTTGTTATGTCAAATAAAAGGAAGTTATTAAATAAAGAAAAGATTTGCTAAAAGAGTATCGACGTTCTGTTTGCAGAAAGAGTATCAACAAATAGAAAAAAGAACAAAGATTAGAAATGGAGAGTTTGTGAAAAGTAGAAGAAGAGATTTGGTTATTTCTCTTCCTTTTCTATTATTTTTCTTTTGTAGCTTTTCAATATGCTTTTGAATCTCTCTCTCTCTCTCTAAGTTATGACTTTCTCTCTCTAAACTAGGAGTTTGGGGATGAATTATTAGTTTTCAACTCTCTCTTGTGATATTTTTTATTTTCAAGTTTTATATTACACTTTTTTACACAAAATTTCTCAGAATAATCAAAAGATAGAGATATTAGATTGGGGTTATATTTTTTAGATTAGGATTGAGAATTTGATGATACCTCTAAGGCTTAAATATGTAATTACGTATGTAAAATTCATAAATATTTTTGTAAGTAGCAACGTCTACTAAACAAAGAAAGCATAAAAAGAACTGAACAAAAATAACCTCACAAATAGTATTTTTGCGATCTTCAATTAGAAATACATCCACTAACTTAAATGATGTCTCGCATAGTGATTGTACAAAGTTCAAAGACTCATGGTATACCTCTTTCTAGAATTGACATATTGTTATTAGGAAGTGAGGACTTTATGTTTGATTTTTCATTATGCTGCTTTGGCGACCCAAGATGCTTCTATGATATTGATATATTGAATAAATCATGTAGTAAAAGAGCAGGAAACATATAGCTAAGGCATAACAGTATAGTAAATGAAAAAATTATCTTTTATTCAATATCTAAAAAGAATAAATAGGGAAAATGAATTAAGCTACAAGAAAATTGCTTTAATGTGCTTGTAGGGGTGAAAGTGGTTAAGATTAATAAATTCTCAATTTTCATTTACTCATTTTTCTCTCTTACCCAATACATCTTTCTGGTATTAATTTTTTTTAATCACTCTAAAAGCCAAATAAACCTACATTTGACAAATAGAAACCATAACTGTCGGAGGCAATATTTTATGTATCTCACTCTTTCTCATTTTAACTTCTTGATCTATGATAACATCTTAAACTTGATTGAAGTGGATTTTTTTTTCTTTTTCTATAGTAGGATAGAAATTCATCTTCACTTGCCTTTCCCCAATAACCTTATGATTTTGCTCCCCTTCCCTTTAGAAAAAACACATACGTAGACTTTACAAGATATAAAAAATTTATTTATTTATTGAATTTCTTGGTCAAAGAAATATTATATGATATAATTTAAAAAGTGATTACTGAAATTCCATTTTGTCAATTATCAATAAAACTGGGAAAAGCTTAAAGCATACTTGAAAAGAATATTTAGAGTTAATATTATATCTAAAACACAAGGTTTTTGGATCTTACAATAAGGATGCCAACTTGTTAATTTTTCATTAAGCATTTGTAAATATGATGTGGAAGACTTAAAAAAATTACTAGTTTTTGGAATGCAATGTATATTCTTTTGATTTGTTTTCTTTGTTAGCCAACTTGTTATGTTTTTATTTGTATTATTTTCTTCATAATCATGCCTATGAGGATTTGTTAATTAATGATGTTTTAATATTTTTTCATATAGATGGAAACTAATGAGAGCAAGATTTGCCTGATTTAATAGTTAAAACTTACATAAACATGATGGTTGAAGAGGTCACGAAAGGCCATATGTAGAATGGTGTATTTCATTCTAAGATATGTGTTTCCATTAAAGATACATTTAATTCAATTACTAAACGCTCTTTTAGTGTACAAAAAATAAAGCAAAAGTTCAATAGATTGCCGTCAAAGCATTCACAGTTCTCTTTACTCTTACAACACATTGGATTTGGGTAGGATGCAGAAATCAGCATTGTTACTGCCAATAAAATAGTTTGAAAAACTTATTTTTGGGTATATAACAACTTGTAAATTTATGATTTTATTTAAAAATTATTTTAAATATATTTAGTTCACTTTTTGAAATGATTATAAACGCATCCTGATACTGCTCAATTTTTAAAAGAAAGGTTGTGAGCACTATAAATTATTGAAAATCATATTCAACAGAAGTACTGCAACTAGAGTACTTCGTCATTCATCTACCAAAGATCCACCAAATACAGATGAAGAAAATGAGCTTAAGAGTGAATACCTTAATACGAGTGTTCATGTTAATCTTGATCAGGATAGTTAACATGATATTGCCACACAAACAATTGAGCACACCACATGTAGTGAAAAACACACAATTCAAGTTAAAGAGCACAAGTCTAAGAAGGAACTTAGGACTTTACAAATGGGAGATGCACTTCTAGCATAGGCTGAGGCATCAAAGGCGAGAGTAGAAGTTTCATTGGCTAAGGATGAGAGGTATATGACAAAGAGTGTTGAGGCCACTAGTTCTACAGTTATATCAACTGATTATTCTATTGCTATGTGTGTGGCTGCTTTTGAAGAGATTGAAGATGATTCTGATGACATTTATATGAAAGCCTTAGAGAAATTTACCAATCCTGATTGAAGAGAAATGTTCCTTACAATGTCTAGTGATAGGAAGAGAGGATGGCTAATTAGACTTTAGTAAAAATTTCTTTTAAGCAGTGTCTTGTTCATTGTCTGGTATGTTTGTCTTAAAGTAATTTTAGAAGTGTTAAACAATACTCAGGCAGACTTTTTTAATTTTTTTGAACAATTTTATATTATAATTAATGTTATGTTGATGATAATATTTGATTAGTTTGAGTAATGGATTTGTTGCAAGTATTTGATTTTGTAATTCTTGAATATATTATAGTTGTTATGTACATTTTATTTATGTGACATATTTTCACCATGATGGATGTAAATAATACATCATCAAATAGTTATATATGTAGTTTTGGTGAGACATCATCAGATTTTGAGGATGATGAATTAGCTGAGCTATGCATCATTAGCATGGTTTATGATTATGAGCACAAATTTTTGAATAAAACCAAGGTTCAAACATCTGCATTAACCGGCCGTGAGTTTATTTTTGAGTTATTAAATGGATCAGGGACAACTTGTTTTGAGTTGTTGCGAATGAAACAAATCATGTTTTATTAATTTCTGTAATGAATTGAAGAGGAAAAGTTACTTGGATGATTCACAACATTTTCTAGTGAAAGAAAAAGCTAATATGTTCCTATTCATTATAAGGCATAATATTTGCCATAGAGTAGTATCAGATCATTTTTAACATTCTACAAAAATAGTTTCTCATTATTTTAAAGAAGTGTTAAGAGTAGTATGTCAATTAGGAAAACAGCTAATCAAACAAGAGTTTACATAATTACCTAGAAGAATTAAAGTTAATCCAATTTATTATCCATGGTTCAAGGTCTATATTTCTATTAATAATTTACTTGTGCACTTTTTTTATTTTTCATTTCATCAATAACTTTTTTTTGTAATGGTTTGTTTGTAATATAATTGTTTAGGTGCAATTGATGGCACACACATAAGTGCATGGGTTCCTGCTAAAAAACAAACATCGTGCAGAGGTAGAAAGACAATTGTGACCCAAAATGTGATGTGTGTTTGTGATTTTAATATGATGTTTACATATGTCTATTCAGGGTGGGAAGGTAGTGCACATGATGTCAAGGTTTTTTAGATGCACTAATTAATCCAAATACAAAATTTCTAAGGCCTACGAATGGTAAATATTATATTGTTAAAATTCTCTTGTTTTTCTAAAAATACACAATTTATATTGTCTGTTAATGTATATTCATTAATGTAGGCTTATTTTATCTTGTGGATACTGGGTATTCTTGCACCAGAGGTTTTTTTTCTCCTTATAAAGGTGAAAGATATCATGTACAACAATATAGAGGTCGATATAGACAACCAAGAAGTCGTCAAGAGCTATTTAATTATAGACATTCATAACTAAGAATGACTATTGAGCGTTGTTTTGGAGTATTAAAGAACATATTTCTTATTTTAAAATTAATGCCACCATACAAACCTAGTAGGCAATGACTCACAGTGATGGCTTATTGTGTTATTCATAATTATATATGCAAGTGAAATTTACGCGATCAATTGTTTGACATATGAAAAGGTCTTAATAATGCAGAAATAGAGGTTTTAAATAAAAATACAGGCCTGGGAGAGACAAGCTCTAATGAAGATTGTAACACCCTAGATTTTCTATTAAATATCTTTACAAAATAGAATGTTGAGAAGGGTTAAAAAGAATTAAATGGAGCATTTTTAAAAAAATAATTATGAATATTAAATAAGGGAATTCTCATTTTTGAAGGAAAGATCTAAGGATGAAATAGTAATTTCTTCTCTTGCAGGACTAGAAATAGGCAACAATAAGAGGGATAAGGAACCATGAAGAGAGTTGCAAAAAAGGCCATTGGAGTATGCCTCAAGTGAAGATTAAACACTTGATAAAATTCCTTGTAACTAAACAAAGTCTTATATAATGATATAGTTCAATTGTAATGGCATGGCATGATTGTAATTTTTAGAAAAAGGAAGGGCTTAGTTTAGGGGGAAAGAAGCTTCTTCAAGAAGCCTCATTTTTTTTATTCTTTTTGCTTGACCTGATGAGGAAGTCGCCAACCTCAAGGAGAAGAGATACCAGCCATGGCAAGGAGAAAGAAGGAGGAAAAAAGAAAAAGGAAAAGAGAAGAAGAGAAGAGAAAAAGCTGAAATAAGAAGGGAAAAGAGGTAATTTAACTTTCTTGATCTTGATTTTGATCTTGAATCTTTGAAAAATAAGTGATGGAGAAATTTTTTTGCAGCTTGGGGTTGAAGGAAGAAAGAGAAAGCTTAGTAACCTAGTGAGAGAAACAAGTATTCTTGGTGTATAAAGTAAGATCAACACCCTTTTATAGATTTTCTTGATTAAATGACTTGGTGTGTGTTTTATGTGCATTAATGGAAGCATTATAGTAGAATAGAAGAGAGCATTGATAAAGCATTTATGGTATTGATGTTTGACTTTTATAATTATGCATGATGTAGTAATGGTGAGGATTTGTTTTTTGAGTTTATTTCATGCCTCTTGAGGGGTATGTTTAGTTGTTAATTTGGATTTTAAATGCTTAAGATGTATGATTAGTTGTTTTCTGGTTTGATGGCTGGTTTAGGGAGAAAAAGAAGAATTTTGAGTTTTTTTCGTGCCCAGAGCACGGCCGTTCTTGTTGGCACAACTAGGCCGTGCTTTAGGCTGGTTAGGAGAAAATTTTGGTGCAGAGCACGGGTACAACATGGTCATGCTTGGTGGCACAGTCAGAGCGTGTTCTATGCTAGAATGAGATAACATAGGCTTTGTTGTGGGGAGCACAGGTATGGAACACAAACATGAAGTATAGTCGTGCTCTATGACATGGCTATGCCATGCTTCATGCTGTTTACTTGTTTTTTTGTTTTTATTTTCTTTTTTAATTTTATCTAAAAACCAATGTTTATGAGAACATAATTAGAGTTCCATGAGCTATATATTAGAGTAAAATTTAGTGTTTTGCTTGGTTGTGTAATATCCTTCTTGAATAAACTATAAATGCATGAAAAAAAGAGGAAGGAATAGTGTATGAATACTACATTTAAGTGCCATAAATTACCATTATATGCAAACAAAAAGGGTAAATGATATATATATGCTATGCGAAGATGCAAATGCATGAGTACTCCATCTCATATTATATGATAGATTATTGTAGCATGCATAAGAGCAATGGTTGATTATGTTCATGATGATTAATGATGTGTGTATTTTGTTGAGACAAGTGGCTGAAAAATATGTTAAAAGACATATGCTGATCAGGAGGACCTTCTCCAAAGCAGGGTGGCTTAGTAACAGGTGTCACTCTGTTGTGTTGAGGCGACTGACAGTCAGAATGATTCTTTTTGAAGCAAGGTGGCCTGAAAACAAGTGTCACTTTACTGTGTTAAACAGATTGACAATTCCAAGATGCTCTTTATCGACCAAAGTGACATGGCGACATGCAGTACTTTGTAAATGTAAGGCGACTGAAAGGTTGTGGCTGTGATACGATACTGAGATAGGGGACGTCCTATAGCTTACAGTGGTCAATGTAGGAAGGATCACTCTGACCAAGGAACCCAGTGGTGAGTGAGTAGCTGGAGGTGGTAAGGGCTCACACCACCTTGAGGTTAGATAACTTGAGAACCATCTGATGATGAGCCACTATGGAAAAATGTACAGGTACTTTATTAATACATAATTTGTTACATTTACATGATATTGATGCATAACCTGTATAAAGACTATGATGCGTATTTTTGCAAGTGTACGAATCGTTCAAGTAATAAAGTGTACAAAAGTACGGATATCGAACCCACAAGGAATGGCGTTACTAAGTACCGAAATTGACTAATCCTAATTTTATCTGAAAACCAAATTGTTGATTGTTTAAGAAGCAAATTAACTTACAAATAAATGCAAAGAACACAATTGAATGTTGTTCACAAATGATTAAAAACGCTAAGGCATTTGATTTCGCTGAATCAATTCAATCCGATTTCAAGGCATGTTATATGAGAATCAAAGCTACAAGTGATGGTTGAAAAACCCAAACTTATCTAATACTCTCTCTCGAGTTATATTAGAATTACTTGTCTATGATAATCAACTATATTTCTATGAAGATTAATCACAAACAAGCACATTATGATCTATGGAATTTCCAGGATAACCACATACATCATGCATTAGTTCTCACACTCGCATTCAACATATGGTATTTATCACAAGAAGCATTCATTACACATCTCCTCTCGGTCTCAATATAATGCAACTAATCATCTAAATCTTGGCCAGAAATTCAGAAGCATTAAGCATGGAAATAAATACTCAACTTGAAAACAATGAACTCATATAACCATAACCATAAAAATCAGAGTTTCATGATTCAACTACGTCATAGCCTTAGCAAAAATGAATTAGCTCATAATGGAAATAAGAACAACAACTATCTCAACTGAATACATAACTATAAAAAACGAAATAAACTGCAGAAAAATGGAGTTAAGGAAAAGAGATGAAGAACTCTTGGAGATGAACTCTTGGCAGCAACAATGGTGATGATCCTTCAAGATTCTCCAAACTTTCTCTCCAAAAATGGCTTCTTCTCCTCCAAAAACGCCTCTTCTAGGTCTATTTCGCCGTCCCCTCTCTCTGTACCTTATGGTATTTATAGATCCAGGGTTTTGGGGACAAATTTGGAACAAAAAATCACAAAAACACATTTGGCCGCCGAAACTCGCCGCCGGCGAAGGTATTCTCGTCGCGGCGGGTTTCTGGAAATTACTCTTGCCGCGGCGAGTTTTGCGTTTCGCCCGCGGCGAAAATGATCTCGCCGGCGGCCAAATTCGAATCCAAAATTGAGCTCTCGGGAAAATTTGCTGCAGCATTCTCGCTGCGGCCAAAATATTCTCGCCGCGGCCAAACTTCCAAACCTTGAAATCTTACTTTTCTTGATTCTAACTCAATCCCGGTCATTGGCATTTGTCCCAAACTTCTCCAAACTTATGATTTTACCTGAAATTACACTTTAAACACGAAATACCCGTGAAATGACATTTGTGGATTAAATAATCAAATAACCACAATTTTCACACAAATATCAATATTTAAATCATAAAAAATGCAATAAATTGGCTCTTATCAGACTACATGTGTATACTGTACCTTTACTGTGCAAAAAAGAGAGAATATTTTCTGTAGTTTATACAACTAAACATAACATGTGAGTTTTCTGTTATATTTCTAATTTCTAGATGTTGACCTTACTAGGATTTCATATCTCACTATTTTGTGGTGTTATGTTCAGATCCTTGACATGTCGTTCGTTGTCTTGACCCTTCTAATAAAGCTGCAGACGGTGGACGTCCCCTACTTGAGATAATTTACAATCGTTGTGAACCTACTAGTAATTAATATGGTGGAAGTACTTGCGCCCAGGTCACCTCCTCCACCAGTTATACCCCAGGGGGTGATGGCTATGAGAGCAGTAGCGTAGTAGTTTATATATATGTTGTAAATGGGTTAACTCATTATTGTGGTGTAACCACATGGTATTTTGCATTTGGAGTATATGCTTAGTACATAGAGTTACACGTGTATATACAAGTTAATCCTTGATGTGTTGTAGAATCATATATATATATATATATATATATAAGATGCATATATTTTTAGATGGTTGCTTATTTGTTGCGTTAATTGGCTTACCAAAAAAAACCCTAGTCGTTACAAAGACAACTTGTCAAGATTATTTTATCAAGGGACAGCAGAAATGGCAACATATCGTGACTATATTTCAAATTGGATGTGGTTAGAACATAGCAATTCTACTTAATAATTTATATATAATAACTTATATAATTGTTAATGTCACTTTTGTACTATCTATAATTAGTATGTACAACTATAAATGATCTTGTTATTTATTTTAGAACAATATATTTAAAAATATTAATGCTATATCAATATTATATTAAATTTTATGATTATTTATTTATTTATTTATTCTTCCTATATTCTCATTAAAACATTACTATAATTCATTTAAAAAATTAAAGTCATAATAAAAAAATTTTAAAAAATTATTTTCTATCAAACGAGTTTTCTGTTTTTTTATTTTTTAAACTTGTTCTTAAAACAATTTTACTAAGCAAGTTTTTTGTTATGTGCTATTTAAAAACTGTTTTCAAAATAGTTTATCAAATTTTTTTTTTTACTTTTGTTTTGCAAAACAATTTTTAAACATAGTTTTGAAAAATATTTAAAAAAAAAAATAGAATCAAACAAGCCCAAAATGACATGATTTGCTATATTTTAGATACAACATGTGGTGTTTAGTCTAAAACTCAAGCAAATGATTTAAGTTTTTAGTTCTTACATTAACATTATTTGGGATTGAAAGATGAATGTTTCTTATTTTAAAAAAAAAAGAATGTGACTTCTTCTTTTTTTAATTCATTTTAATGAGTGAAAACTTGAAATAAGTATAATGTTAATTACAAAATAGTCATTTACAACAATTCTTTCTTCTCTTATTGATCCTTTTCAAAAATTTTTTTTTTCTAATTGTTATTATTTAATTATTTTGAAATATTTTCGATTCAATTTCTTCTAACAATATTTACATAAATATTAAAATATATTTTATGTGAAGAGAAGTTTAGAGAACCCATTCGAATTTTGCTAGTGCAAAGCCTTTCTCTCTTTTTTTTTTCTTTTTTGGGATTGGCCAAAAGGCCATACATTACTCAACAAAACCAATCAGCCTATCGAGTGACACAAAACCTCGAAGAGGCCCCCGAAACTAGCACTACGATAAAGGGCAAAGAGAAACAACAAATAGAGTAACACACTCTGAAAAAAAGAGGGGAAGATGAGTAGAGATAGTCTAGCATCACACTTTGGAAAAAAAGGAAAGGACACACCGATTAGATGTTGGTTCGATTGCTATGACTGGAGTTTCTTCCATTATCTACATATTTCTCCAGTAGTTTTTTCATACTTCTCTGGAAAGATACGAACCAATTGTTCTTCAATCTCCTTTGTGATTGAAGCTTAGCTACTATGTGATCTACGTCATTCTATTCCATTAGAATCCAGACAAAGGTAAAGTAATTTCCTTCATCTCTTCCTTTCTTTATCAAAGCTCTTAAATGATTGATTTTTCATGAAATTATGTTCTCATTACATGAATCAATCATCGGCTTGAAATTAGATTAAAAAATAACCGACTTAAGGTGGAGGTTTCTGGCTAAATTGATGGTTTCCTCTAATACTTTGCCTTCAGCTTCCATGGTTGATTAGGCAAGGCAGAAGCGTGATGATCTAGTAAGTATTCTACCCCTAGCATTTTTGACTATCATTGTTGTATGACTATGAAAATTTTCCTTCAAGTGAGCCATGTCCACATTGATGCAGATTTGTTGACTTTTTGATTTTGTTGCATTTGGTTGGACCTAACATTTGAGAATAGTATTACATTCTAAATATAGTTTTAATAGGGCTTACCTATTGTTGCTCGAAGATTTGTGCATTCCTTTCCTTCTAGATAAACCATAGCATAATGATCATTTTATTAATTAATTATTCTCCATCCGCTTCTTCAAGGTAACTACTTAACCTTAACAAACCAGTCCAAGGGTTGTGAGCTAGCTTTCTTTTAGATAGATTAGCTTTTGTAGGGATAGCATTATGGAGGACTTTCAAGTAAAAACTTTAAGCTTATAAGGTATATTAGATTCCCAATTTTTTTTCCAAATATTAGGACTAACAAGGAAAAAGGAAGAGGCTTTGTCCTTGTTAGTGCTTTGAGATATGAAAATAGCATACCCGTCTTTTACCTTATATGAGCTATCAATAGACTAGGGCCATATGAATTCATCGTGGACATCAATAGATGAGATAGATAAAGCTAGAATATTTTTGGCCATCCCACTTGGCAACATCTCCCTAATTAGCTCAGGTTTCCACCTTTTACTCCCATGATCAAGGAAGAAACTCTCTTCAAACTACTATAAGTGTAATATTTTAGAAGTTGGCCCCCATGAATCCATCTATCACTCCAAATGTTAATCTTCTCCCCATTTCTTAGTTTCTATCTATAATGTTGAAGCAAAAAATCTTTTCCTTCCAATATACTCAGCCAACTGCAAGAGTTACACCTCTTCCTTCTTGCTTGAAGAAAATCTACGATTGGAAAGTACTTATATTTTAGAATTTGGACCCACAGAGAATTAAGTTCTTTTAGAAAAATCTAAGCTTTTTTAGAGAGTAAGGCAATGTTCATATCCCTAAAATCATTGAAACCCATATCTCATTCCTTTTTTATTGCAACCATCTTTACCCAACTCATCCAATGTATGGCATTATCTCTCCTAAAATTTTCCACCAAAATTTGGTAGATAGCTTAGTGTAAAAAGATTTAGGAAACAAGACAATAGACATTGTATAAGTGGGGATTGCCTGGATAACCGCTTTAATAAGAACCACATTACCTTCCTAAGATGAAAATTTATTTTTCCAATTATCTATTTTTTCTTAATATTCTCCATAATCCAGTTCAAAGTTTTTTTTACCTCCCTCACACTACTGGTATCCCTACATACTTTCCAGAATTTTTCCATTTAGGCATTTCAAGTGTAACATCCCTAATTTCATTTCTTTTATTGATAAAAGTACATAAATATTTAATTAAGGAAATACAATTTATTAGACAATATTTTAGATATTTAAGGAAATATAATCCTTAGAAATTCTTCACCTTATGTATATGCATAGAAAATGTTTCTAACATTAAGAGAACAAATAAAGAGGGAAAACTTAATAGGAAAAAACTTAGAAATAACATACTAAAAAGATGCAAAATTCTTGGATAAGGAAGATAAATTTTTAGAAATAAGTAAAGGTCTTAAAATTTCAAGAACATTGGATTAGGATAATTTTTCCTAATTTAAGAACTAGAGTTACTAAGTTTAAAATCTTTACCCATATATTGGGCTTTTACCTATGGACAATTCATATAGAGTTTTTTCACTTCACATAAGTTTCTAGCAAGCCCATTGGATAACTTAAGTAAGAAATAAAACATAGACTTGGACTAGGATATAGTAATTGGACCGATAGCCCAAAAATTATGAAAATGTGACCAAGCCCTCCAAGAAAGGTAGAATTTTATCCAAAACAAAGAAAAAGGGAAGGAATAAGCCCATAATGGGTAGGAATAAGCCCAAATCCAAGAGGAAAAATAAAATAAAATAAATTAGGTGATGATATAATAATGTAATAATAATAAAGATTAGATTACATGGCATTAAAACAAAAATTTAGCAAGTGGTGTGATTCTACATTCATAATTTTGGCAAGTGGCATGATAATACAAGGCTTTAAGACAAAAACATCTATATCCTACACTCATAATTTTAGCAAGTGGTATGATAATACATGGCATTAGGACAAAACATTCCTATCCCACATAAATAATATCAATCAAATAATGGAGATTCAAGGGTTAGAAATTTGCCACCTAAAAAGACAAACCTATCATACTTGTTTAAGACAAAAGAAAATGGAAATGAATCCCTAAATCAAAGGGACCTTGTCCCTTATCTTAAGAACATATCATCATAATTTTTAAAATACAAATCTCCTTTTCCTATGCATATCTTGACTAAGGAAGAGGAAGACAAGAACATAAGTTGTTTGTTTTTCAAAAATTCAACAAAGTGTATCCTAATTGTGATAAGGTAGACCCATGATCATGAAAGGTGTATTATTTGGTGGTTTATTTAAGCAAAACCCACCCCTACAACATTTTAATTTCGTCCAAGTGAGGAAGAGAGAGAAATAGAAGCAAGGTAGAGTGAAGAAAGGAGAGAAAGAGAGGAGAAGAAAGGAAGGAAGAAGAAGGAGAAGTTTAGAAGGCTAAGTACTCAAGGTAAGTTACCTTAATCTCCACTTGAATCCATTTTTCTTCTTCATCCTTGAGGTTCAAAAACTCACCCTCCTTCTCTTACCTAAGCTACTAGAAAAGCTAAGGGAAGGGAGGAATCTTGCTACTTCTTTCAAGAGGAAACAAGAAAACCAATTCACTAAGTGAGTTAGGGAGATTCTTAGGTAAGTTTAACAATATTTCTTTTTGTAGAAAACTTTTGAAACTTATAATATTTATATGAGATTTTGATCTTAGAACTTTGATGATTGGTTATGGATGTTGCTATATCATGTTACATATTGATCTTGCATGTGATGTATGTTTGAATACTTAGACTGGTATAGAAAGTTCTGCATAGGTATGGCTATGGGTGGCAAAATTTTAAGTTTCTGTGTTTTCATTTCTAGAAATTATCTGTAGAAAATTAAAATAAATGGTTAATATAAGAATTAAAGATATATGTGTCACGGATTTTTAGCCATTGGAATCATTCAATTTGGAGTCCATATGAGGTTGATATGGTCCGATTAGTAAGCAAAGGTAAGAAAATGGTTCATCAGGGAAGAATATGTTAGGATAGCTTTTGTGTTTTAATTTCTGGGAATTATCTGTAGGGAATTAAAATAAATGGTTAACATACGAATTAAAGATATATGTGTCACGGATTTTTATCCACTGGAATCATTCAATTTGGAGTCCATATAACGTAGATATGGTCCGATTAGTAAGCAAATATCAGAAAATGGTTCATCAGAGAAGAATATGTTAGGATAGCTTCTGTATTTTAATTTTTGAGAATTATCTGTAGGGAATTAAAATAAATGGTTAACATCAGATTTAAAGATATATGTGTCACGGAGTTTTGGCCACTGGAAGCATTCAATTTGGAGTCCATATGAGGAATATATGAGTCGATTACTAGTCAAAGGTCAGAAAATGATTCATCAGGGAAGAATATGTTAGGATAGCTTCTGTGTTTTAATTTTTGAAAATTATCTGTAGGAAATTAAAATAAATGGTTAATATAAGAATTAAATATATATGTGTCATGGATTTTTAGCCACTGGAATAACTTAATTTAGAATTCATATGAGGGAGATATGGACAGATTAGTAGATAAAGGTCAGAACCTATCCGAGAGGAAATAACCTGTACTTTGAGGGAGTAATATCACCTTAATTTCTTAATATTTCGCTAAACTATTCAACATAATAGTTTTAGATAATTGTTTTATCTTGAAATTTACAATAAGATCACCTACATAGAATTTCAATTGAGGGAGTTATGCTCTGATTAGTAAGAAAATATTAGATATGATGAAAACCTGCATCAAGAAAATAAAGAAATAAAATTAATATTTAAAAAAGAAGACGAATCTTATAAATGAAAATAATAAATGACTAGTATATGCCATAGCCATAGCCATTGTATGAACTTATTACCATCTTAAGTGTGAAATTCTAACATGAAAATATTTTATAAAGTGATATTTGAAATAGTTATGTTCATGGCATGATTACCAATGATTTATGGTAATAGTTATATTTTGATGAACATACTTGTTATTGAAAGCATATTTTTGGCTATCATTGTGAAAAGAAAAGAAATGAGCACGGTCACATGGCAATCCGTGTGGTGCACCAGTAGAGGACGCCCTACCAACGGTTATGATTATGATTATGAGAAAAGAAAGAGAAAGTGTGCCATGTCGGACAGAGCGAGAAAAGCCCGTACCGGAGAGTAGAGGATACTCACCCTGACTGGGGTAGCTTGAAATGAGAATAAGTTGATGGCCATCATATGATATTTTGAAAATAGTTAATCCTGTCATACATATCATTACTGTATGATTCTTATGTGCATAGATATAATGCATTCATGTGACCAAAGATATTTTTTGTAGTTTATACAGCTGAACATGACATGATGAACTATATTGATGGTAAATTATGATTTATTGTTGAACCTACTAGGATTTAATTCTCACTATATTTCCATATCATGTTCAGAAGAATAATTATGCAGATTTTCTCCACGACACTTATTGTTTCCGTACGTTGGATCGAGGTGCCCTACCTTGGGCAACTACCAGTTATATCAGATATATCTGTAGTAGATGTGACTGAGATTCTGGTGGAGGTGTTGCCACCTGAACCAGTATCCCCAGAAGTAGTCGACGTAGATGATTAAAGCTAATATGTATCTTTGTACAAATATATGTAAAATAATGGTGTGTAGTTTGTAAAATAATGGTGTGTAGTTTGTAAAATAATGGTGTGTATGGAAACTCAGTATTGTATCACTGTTAATGACAATTATGCTTGGTTAAAGTGATTATTATTACGAGTTAAGTGGTTAGAATTAAAGCAGTAATAACTTCATGGAATTTTACAAATATAAATTTTTTTTTTACGTTTACATAAATGGAGTTGTTACATCAAGCGCTTCCTGGACCCTGCCCCTAACATTGCCAGGGATACCTTTATTAAAAATCATCCCTGATTTGTCTGTGTTAATGATTTGACTTGAGTAATTAGAATATGTCTCTAGCATAGTCTCTATCTTTATGCTTCAATGTTCGTCTTCTTTAGCAAAAAGAATAGAATCATCAGCAAAGAGTAAGTGAGATAACTCTGGCGCATTTCTAGCAATCCATATTCCTCTGACCTCTTTATTTGCCACTACCATAGATATAATCCTGGAGAGAATTTCAGCTGCTATAATAAACAGATAAGGGGAAAAAGGGTATCCTTGCCTAAGTCCCTTTAAAGGATAGAATTTTGGGACAAAATTACCATTAACTTTAATTCTATAAGATATTGTAGAAACATAGGTCATAGCCAACCTTAGCCATTTTTCACAATACCCCATCCTCTCCAAAGTTTCTTTAAGGAAGCCATACTCAACTCTATCTTGGGCTTTATTCATATCAAGCTTCATTGCCAGAAAATGCCTCTTTCTATTTCTATTATGTTTTAGGAAGTGGAAAACCTCTTGGACAATTACAATATTATCTTGTATAAGCATTCCACTCACAAAAGCACTCTGGTTCTGAAAGATCACTTTGTTCATATAACCTTTCATACGATTGACCATGATTTTAGCAATAATTTTATAACTAAAATTACTACAGCTGATTAGCCTGAACTAACTTACTATTTCTAGAGTTTACACTTTTGGAATGAGAGTAATATGGGTTTTATTTACCTTGGGAGGAAGGTGGCTCTCTTCAAAGAAGTTTCGAATGGATTTACACATATCCTTCTTAATAATCTCCCAAGAGTTTTAGAAGAAGCCCCTATTAACTCCATCAATACCTGGGGCTTTCATAGCTCCCAAGTCAAAAAAAGGCATTCTCAATCTCATTAGTGGAAATTTCCTTTAGGAGTTAGTCATTAATCTCTTGAGACACACACATAGGAATTAGCTCATTCAAATTGGGCATACTAAGGGGTTTGATATCCTGAACAGGTTCTCATAAAATCCTTGAAAGACTTCTTGAATGTTTCCCTGGTCCTCTTTCCATAATACATCCTTCCCTTTAATCTTGATAATTCTATTATATCTTGTTCTTTGTTGAGTCGCTTGATGAAAGTATTTTGTATTCTTGTCCCCACAATTGATCCATTTAGACTTAGCTCTTTATGCCTAAAATTTCCCCCCTGCTTCCAAAGAACATCAATCCTTCTTTGAATTTGCTTGACCTCATAAATTATGTAGTCCTTAGGTCTAATTTAGGTAAACAGCTTATTTAAGTGCTTATAGAAAAAAGCCTTATGTAAAAAAATTTATACTATAAGCTCCTTTTAAATTAAGTTATTTAGTGTTTAGATACATATTTAAAAAAATGCTTTTCAAATTTATAAAATCTTTTAAAAATATTTGGATATAATTTTGACGAAAGAAGGGAGGTGAAAAGTATGATTTTGATGGAATTTTAACTTGTAAAAGTGCAAAATAGCTTCCTGGTTATGTGATTTTGAGCTTTTGCATAGACTTTTTCCAAGAAGCTTAAAAAACTAGCTTCATAAAATAAGCTAAAATTAACTTATTAAAAATTGATAAGTTACTTATTTAAACTTATCAAAACATTTTTTTTAACATAAAAACATTTATATTGATAGAAAAGCTTTAATAAACCATAAGTTATGCTATCCAAATGGGGCTTTATTGGTAAAGACTTACAATTTTGACTTTAACTTATTAATTTCAAAATCTGCCCTTTTGATATTCTTTCTCTTCCATCCCATCAAACTATTAAAGACCGTATTGAGGCACCGAGAAAGGCCTTGTAAATTACTAGTAATCAAATTGTTTCTCTACCCCAAATCAACAACTTCCAAAAAATCATCTTGATCTGCCTAATAAGCCTTAAATTTGAAAGCTTTCTCCTTCTTATTTCTAGTATGCAGTACTAATGAACTATGGTCCAACCCTACAGTTAGAAGAGCTAAAATAGTAGCATGTTGATAAGAATTGAGCCAAGCCCTATCGGCTAAATGTCTATCAATCATTTCCTTAACGGGCCCTACCTCTCTTCTATTGCGTCAGGTGAACCTATAACCTTTCAAATGAGAGTCAACAAGCTCATTACTTAATAAGAAATTTTTGAACAAATTTATTTGGTTGTTTCTATGAGGTCTGATGCCATTTGTTTCATGTTGATTTAGAATTTCATTAAAATCATCTATACAATTCCAAGGGATGTGATTACCTTGGTTAAGGGTAGAAAGGATTTTCCATAGTAATTTCCTTAAGCTAAAATCAGGATGGCCATACACATACGAACATAATGATGGTTTCCTTTCTCCTTCCAATTTAACCCAAGCATGGATGTAATTTTGGCATTTATTGATGAGATTGACCACCATGTTGCTGCTCCACATTAAGCTTAAAGTTCTTGCTTTTTCAATTGGCTCTACTGTTTCCATTTTCCTTTGCTTCCATCAAGAAAATAATTGAAGATTTGAATTTGAGACATAAGTTTCTTAGTTTTCGAACTATTAGGGCAACCCCCACAACTTGACAGTTCTAACTTATGGTCATCATTGAGGAGGCGGGGGTTTGATAAGACCTGCCTCTTCGATTATAGTGTTGTCAACCTCCCTTTTTCCATAACTCTGTTCTTCAAGTTCCTTGTCTCTATCCTTTTATTTCTTAAGATTTCATAGATTAATATTCACACACTTGTCTTCAATAGAGCTACTTGTCCCTTTAACTATTTGTCTTTATAAATCTTCGCTTTTGCCATTTTCCTTGTTCCCTTTTAGGCTTAGAGACTTGTACATTACAGTGGCTAACTCTTTTTCCACAATAGCCCATTTTTCTTTCTTGAATTCCTATCCTTATTCTCTTCATCAGTCGGTATCTCAATATAGTACTTTTACCCAGTGCTTGTAATTTCTTTACTTCTCTTTGTCCATTTTCTTCCCTTCCTTTTGCTCTCTGTATGTTCCCCTATATTCTGCTCTTGTGTCTTCTTACTCCAAGTTTGCATGGCTTGTCTTCTCATCTTTATTTCTAAAGGCTTGGAAAAATGAAGGCCCAATAGGATTTAGTTCTAATCTAGTCCATTTGTTCATCTCCATGTTACTTTCCTGAGGTCTAAATCATGTAATTGTAGCCTATAACACTTCTCATTTGCATGTTGCTCCTTTAATGTTGATTAGCCTAATCTAGTTTTTCCAACACCCTATTTGAGTCAACTTTTGGGACATTTGACTAGTCTGCACTTTCTCTCCCTACTTTTTGACTTTCTTCTATTACTTCTTTACATGTAGAGTCTTCCACAACTTTTTTTCTCAGTTCTACCTCTATCCTCCTTTCACTAATTTAGACTTCTTTTTCAAATAGGCTCCTCTGAACTTCTTTTCTACTCCTTACCTTTGCTATTTCTAGGTAACTTTCCAGCTCTCTCTGCCTTCTAGGTTCAACTTTGTCATTCAGTTCGTTGTGATTGTCTTTTTCCCATCTTCCTTGATTTTTGTTCTTTCCTTGTTCCTCCTCCTTGCTTCTCCACTTTCCTTCTACAATTTGGGTAGCCATTGCTTTGGCTTGTTGGGCACCAAGGACCGGGGCATACCTTAGTATTTCATTTTATGTACTGGCATAACTCTTGGATAATTACATTCCTTCTGCTAATCCTTTCATTATTATGATTTTGACAGCCTTTTCATTGAGTGGCTTATCCACCATAACCTTCCTGACTAGTTTTACTGTCTGTTGCTCCTCTATCTCTAGATTAATTGGTCCTCCTTCTATCAACCTCTTGTACTCCTCGCTGCTTTCTTTGTTTTCCATAAAGCAATTACCAATGTACATTGAAATAAGGAAATACCATCATGGTATCAAAAGAAACTCAAAACTTCCTTACTAGCAACAATTAATAAGAAACATAAGAGAGAAACAAAGATAAAACAACAAGAAACAAAGAATCAAAGCACTTGAGCTAAAATTCAAGCAAGAATCTCTCCTTGGAAGATAAAAGCACTCTCCTTTTGAGAGAAAAAGTTCTTCCTCTAATGATGGATTCCTACGAAGGCTTTCTCTAATTGCATCAATGAATGTGAATTAATGGACTTGGGTTTCGCAAACCTATGTTTTACAAGGAGGAATAGGAAGATACAAGAATAGCTGGATAGATGCTTGACCAATGATCCTTGCATTATAGCCTTTTAGAATGCCTCAACCTACCATTTGAATTTCATGAAGTCAAATGCCCATCCTTTTGTGTATGAATTGACCTTTTAGATTTATTGCAGCATGACTCACTAATGATATACTTTTTTGGACCTCATTAAAGACACTTGGATTGGAAACAAGCCTTGGCCTTGGCATCTTTAGATTTTGTTGATAAGGCTAGGATTAGGAATAGAGATATTTACGAAAATATAGGTTAAAAAAAGAACAAAAATTAAGAGAATTGAGGGGATTGATAGAGCCCCAGAGGAGGATGAAAAACCACATTTGCTGGATCTCTAGAGGCAATTATGGAAAGAATATTGTTGGACAAAGCAACTAACTCCTAATAGTAGGGTGAATTAGATATTTTAAAAGTTTAGGTAATTTTCAAAAACTAATTTTCTAAACACTTATGATAAAAATTATTTTAGTGAAAGATAAAGAAAAATAATAAATATAAAAATCTTTCAATTTTTTTAACAATTAGTTATCATAAGATTGCTATATAAAAAAGTATTGAGCAAAAATTATCAATATCTTTGGAAACTTAACTCAAAATATCACAAAATAGAGTATCAATCAAATAATAACTTGAAATGTAAAGAGTTTAAGGATAAAAGAAACAAACTCAATGATTTATCCTAGTTTGGCTCTAATCCAAGCATATATTAGATCTTCAAGCAATCACTTGAGATTTCTCCACTAATTCACAAGTTTAACAGGCACTACAACCTTTTATTCAACTTACAATTGTCTTTCTCTTTACAACAAGGCACGCCACCCTTACAAAGAGATACAAAATTTCAAGAGCTTCACCATTCTCACTCAACACTTTAAGGGACACTCCTCCCTTGATTTACAATGATTGTAGAATAAGAATATAACTCAAAGAAACTCTCTCAAAGAGTATATTTACAAAATGAAGCTCTAATAATTTAAATGAAATAGACTAAACAATTTGATTTAAGATTTGTAAGTTTCTCTCTCTAAGCCCTTAGAACAAGTTGGAAATCACATTATGACACTTGGTTTTACATAGAAGCATGTTTGGAGGGTCATGTGTGTGTGTGTGTGTGTGTGTGTGTGTGGCTTTATGAAAACTAGCCATTAGACACACACAAGATCTGTTGAAGAAGCTATAAAACTTTTTTTGTAAAGGAAATAGGCGATTGTCAAATTAAATAGGTGATGTTGACTATTAAAAGTTCTATTTTTTAAAATTTCAACAGCTAACAATGACCTATTGAGGTTTAATAGTTGATTGTTAGCCGTTGTTGTAAGATTTGCAGAAAAACTTAGGCAACAAGCAATAACAGTTGACCACTCAACTTTAAATAGTCTTAACTTTTCATTTTAACTCCATTTTGAGTAAATGACTTATCCTTGAAAAGATATTTGAGTCTATTTTCAAATGAAATGAGTTTCAGTCCAAAATTATTTTATTTTTGTGAAATATTAGCAAAAAAGTAACCAAATGTCAAAATTAAGTTTTAGTTCAAATCTATATCTCACTATCCCTTAATTCCAAACAAATATTTTTAGAAGAATAAGGTCTTGAGCCAAGAAATGCTAATCTTAATCATTGAGTTTTACATAAAAAATCTTAGCCTATAATAAGTATAGTGATTTTAAGTCCATTGGCTATATAGCTTATGTGTCTTCAATCTTTCGTTTTTTTTCAATTCTTGAAGCATCTTTATTGTTTATTATTTTTTGAGTTAAACATGACATTGAATTATTGATAGTCTATTTTATTTATTTATTATTTCAATGCTTACTCTCTTAACATTAGACCAACCTACAAAAAATATATTTAATTTGCAAATCAGATAGTTTGTCTAATTCACAATTATATGAACAATATGAATGATTAAATAATATTCTATAGTATAAACAATATTATGCATATGAGATTCTTAGAAGTATATATTCAATTTATACGACATATAGTATTTCAAAATACCTATTAGATAGATTACAAGCAAGTATGTTTCAAAATTAGAGCATCAATCATGATTAAGTATATGATATTATATATTAATGATTCAAAAAAGTACATTTATTAATATATTTGCAACAAATTTTTTATCATCAAAATTTATAATAAAGAATCATAGGTCCTACAATCTCTTTTTTTTTATGATGATAAATCGTCATAAAAAAATATGCCAAATGATAAAGCATACTATATAATTAGCACATTGACAATGCATACTATGTAATGATTATAAACGCATACTTTTCTTTTTTAATTCTTCTCTTCTCCCTATGTGAGATCAACGAAAGGTATAGGAAAAGCAATATGTAAAAGCTAGGGCACATGTCTCTTTCTTAGTTATGTGAATCATATGATGTCATTTTAGCAATATATAGGTCTTATTAAAACTTAATATTTGAATTAGGTATGTATGCTAATGATAAGTAAACAAAGAGTGAATTAAAACTATAAATTTTTCTCATCATTTCACATGAAAGCTCAATCTTTTCTTATCAAAATTCATTCAATCATATCAAGCTTAAGATATTTCAAAAAGCATATAGCAAGAATAATTATGTATAGATCAAAATATTTTGAGCACATGGTTTTTGCAAAAGTATAAGACCACTTTATCAAATAAGCCCAATGTCAATGGTATAATCAAACAAACCAATATAAGAGAAGAAAGTAAAAACTAAGAGCCATTATAACCAACAATATTTCTACTCCCCTTCAAAACATTTATACCATTAAAACTTAATATAAATGTTCTTCTAAAAAAAAAGTATGATCACATTGAGCAAACTTATTCTTTTGTTTTTTTTTTTCAAAAAGTGAAAACTACAAAGATTATAACAAGGTTATAAAAGGGGTTTCCCTCAAATTATGCATATGAAAAGATCGAAAGAATAAAGTCTTGTAAAAAATGAATAGACATATCTAAAGTAAATAATATGTACAAAGATAATCTTTGATTTTCATTTTGTCAAAGGAATTTTTATTATGAAAAATATTTGAAATGATCCTCTTAAAAACAGCTTTTCAAAGTAAGTTTCATTTCTTAAAATTCTTGAGAGTAAACGTAAGAGGATTCAAAAGAAAAACATTATATTAAGATACATGGGGGGGGGGGGTTTAAAAAGAGAACATTGAAAGCATATCTCCCTCTATATTATTTTTAGTAATAGCCTTAAGAAAATTGGAATAATTCAAAAACAAAAGTTATTCTTTTCACAATATCTTTTTCAAAAAGGTTTCAATCTTTGATGGTCTGTTCAATATAATTTCTAGAAACTTGGAATTCAAGAAATTTAAAAAATCATTTGAAAAAGATAAAGAATAATTTATTTCAAGAGTGTGAAATATCATATATACCTTCAATCTCTATCTTCATAATCATATTGAAGCCCGTTACAACTTAATATTGCAAGTTCTAGATTCAGAAATATATTGGCCACACTTAGTGTCATATTTATAAACATTTCTTATTCTGGAAAAATCTCATAATCATTTATTTCTTTAGGGATAACAATTTTTGAAAAATAATTCATTTTGTGAAAGCAATTTATATCTAGAAAGCATAATTCAGACTATGTATGAAATTACTTTCAATCAATTTATACTCATGTAACATTCCATTTCAGAAATCCAAATTACAATTATAGAATACTTATGAAAATTCTCAACAAGAGCTAGTGGCAATATAAATTCATTTCAAAATATTCTACTATTAACAATTCAATTCAAAAGTTAGAATAAGACACATAGGGTGCTTATATATCAGTACTAATGGTTCTATGAAAGAATATAAAATATTTACCACTATGATGCAATACAAAATTATATAAAAATCAAGATTATGCAATCTCTAATTTATCAAATATATTCACAAAATATATAGAACATAGTTTAGAAATTAAAGTGACAAGTAGAATATGCTATAATTTATGTTATCTACTCACAGAATTTTGAACTCCGAATAAGTTAACTCTTTTTAGCTAATTTTCGAAACTAAATTGAATAAACAAATGTTAAATTCATACTAAACAGTTTGAAAAAGTCAAACTTCATCCCCCTCACATGAGTACTGTTCACACCACTATTTATATTTGCGTAAACAATGTTCACATTAAAAACAACTTGTTAGATCGTAAAAATCTTAGTGTTAAGATTTTACTAACCCTTAAACGTAAATATGATATCAATTATGAAAATAAAGCTTCATAAGCAAGGATTTTTGAAAATTACCTTTAGTTTACCATCTCTTAAATGATAATTTCTTTGAAAACAATCAGATGAATTGGTTACATGCTTCGTGCTGATTGTGATGGTGGCTTCGCTTTTTCAAATAAAAGTTAAGCCAAAAATTTAGAAGCCGCCAGAAAATTCTAGAAAACACAAGCCTTCTGCTTCTCTTCCTCTTTCTCTCTGTATTTCTCCTAATATTTCTATTTTACTTTGGGGAGCATATAATGAACTTTTTTTTAGATTAACTTGTTCTACAATACTCTAAATGATATCAAATCTGATTTTTTGGAGCACTGATTGTTTTCTAATTTCTACTTAGCAAGCATGCTTTGTTTCATTCATATTAACCTATCGGTTCATCTTTACGCTTCTAATCACTTAAATTAACACCATGACATTTATATATAAGATGAAAACCAAGTTGACTTTTATATGAATATTCATGAGCCAATTTTTTTTTTTTTTGAAAACGAATTCACAAGTCATAGCTTAAAACAAATTTTCAAGATGAATGAAGATTAAACACTTTTTTACTTGTAAAAGCTTATTTTAAAGACATGTTTCATGCTCAAATGACCTAATGTGCTTTCATAGAACTAACTCATGCATAAAGCTATATAATGACATAAGTTAATGCACATAAAATGACTATACATGATACACATGTTAACCCATATATAACTCAATAAATTTATTCTTTTTAGCAAATATAATATAAGAATTCTCATTTGAAGCATATATTTTGAAAATTACATTTTGAATCATGTAAAAGAATCAATTAATGTCTAATTACCCACATATTATAAAGAAGATATAGATATCATCAAAAATGTGTTCTTACATGTTTTTCAAGTCAATCTTTTGGCATTAGTGTGAAGTTGTTTATATTTAACTTTGTATTTGTGACACCAACATTTAAGATCCAGGTCCTCTTAAAAGTAACCATACTCAAGGATAATTGTTTTTATGTAAAATATTGTGTTTATTATTGTAAAAAAATTATTATTTGAAATTTAATGTTAAAGTGTTAATTTATTTATTAAATTAAACTTAAGCATTTAACTTTAATTTAAAATATTTTATATAAAAAATTAATAAAAATTGCAAACTTCGGACTTAATGTGGGTTAAAGATCAGTAGATATTACACGTGCCAAGAAGGCACATTCCTCTTCCATTTAGTTTACCATTAACAATTGACAAAGGATGGGAAACATCCCATGGGGAGAAGTCAATTAGAAGTATCAAAATGAATTGGTTCATTTAATTCACTTAAAACTATTAGTTCAATTACAAAATTTTCAACCTGTATTGAATTGAATAAAAATGACTCCCATATGGACTGACCCATGGGTCAACACACTTTTTCGAAGGATAAACCTTCCTTTTTTTTGTCCACAGGTCAAATTTAAATGCCTCGCCTCAATTCGCTCATTTAAGTTCTCTTAAATAATTAATATACTAGTTTATTATGTTTCTTGATATAATTTAAAGTAATAATAGATACATGAATTTAAATTTTCATTTTTTAAAGATCGATTGTTTTCGTTCATAATTTTTTAAATAAAATTTAATCTATTATTAATGTGGAAGATTATATAATAATATAAAGTGATGCACGTTTTTTATTTTAAATAATAAAATTATATCATAATATTAATTGTAAAAAATATCATTTATGTTAAACGAATTATTTTTTTAGTATTAATTGAAATATTAATATTTTTTAATATTGTTCTATATTTTAAATATTTATATTTTTTGAAATTTTAAATATTTTTAATAAATTAAGTAAACTAACTCGTATATGACCAACCCATTTTATAAGTAAACTAACTTGTATGTGGAGTTAATCTCGTCAGATGTTGAGATTATCCTTCGTCTTTATAAATATTTTTAAACGAGTTTGAATTTCTAATATGGCATACGACTGAACTCAAAATAGCTTATATATTTGATATCGCGGATAATTTTTATTTTTTTCAACCTCCATAAAAAATGAATCTACTCAATCTGCCTCGCCTTTACATTTTAGACAAATGTGGTGGGTGAATTCCCTTAGCTGCCTTCAGAAGGAGTTCGTGTTGCAGTTATGGAGATTGGAGTTGCAGTGATAAAGACGCTTTGCAGATTGTGAAAGCGATCTGACGCAGAAGTATGGGGACAAGTACGTTGCCTATGGGAGAAAAAATGGGTAAACTGGAAAAGAGAGAGGAAGATAAGAAGACTCACCGTCCCCGTCGTCTACCACCGTCTTTCGCCATGGTGGCTGGAGTTCTTATAGGTGGCAACTGAGGACAACGCAGCAAGGGTAAGGGGGGCAGGGGAAGAGTGAGTCGATCAGGCGTCAGAGCTAAGAAAATAATTGAGGTACAAAGCCCTTAAATTTCTGTTGACTAATCTGGAACTTTCCGTTGACCTTTTCCCTCTTTCCAAGCATTGCAAAATTCGGAAATTCCTAAACTCCACTTTCTAGTGAAACAAACGCCCCTTAAGAGAAATCTGAACTCCATCTAAGAGGGAGAGTTTGAAGCTCTTCTCTGTGTCTTACTTTTCTACGTGCCGAATATGAGCCCTGTTATACTAACTGAATGATCTTCTAAATTTCCATTTGAAATTGTTTGTACTGGATTTGCAGCTGGAAAATAAGTAATTGGTGAAACTTCACTTGCTTTCGTTAATCGCTTTTCGTGTTGTACAACTGCTAGGAATAGTGAACTTTAACACTTGCAAAGGCACACCACTTCAGGAATCCTCTGCAAGTCTGTCATTTGCTTCTTTGCTGGGAATAGTTGGTTCAGAGACGATTGATTGAGGAAAGTGCTCAATGAACTTACCATTGCTGGTTTTGTCCTTCTCCATGTCACCTTCAACCGACTGTGTGCTATCATTTGGTTTACCTGGCTTTGGCACTTCGACATCCTCTTCAATTTTTGCTGTGTCAACGCTATCCCCAACTGATTTGGATGAACACATGGCTTCAGTCTTGTTCAATTCTAGTTCAATGGCTTCCCTCTTGTTCACTATGTCAGATTTGCCTTCAGTATCTTCAGCAGACCTTGAAATGGTTACTTCATTGACTATTGGTGGTGGCCAGTCCCTAGTGTTGTTACCAATTGCAGGTTGGTCTTTCTTCATATCATCTTCTAGTAAATTCTTTGATTTACTTTGCATATAACTTGCTTCTTCCAAGCTATCATTTTTCTTATCTGCCTTGACATTCTCAAGTTCAGGCACTTGTCTAGGCTCTTCAGAATGTGCTGTTTCACTCAAGTTCTGAACTTCCTTTATTGATCTGGATGAGAGTATGGCTTCATTCTCATTCAAAGAATCATGGTTTCCTTCAGAATTGTTAGCAGATCTTGGATCCTTTGTTTTATCATTGATAAATCGTTCGTTAGTTCGCTCATGTTTCATTAATATTTGGGTTTCATCTTCATTCTCCTTGTGAAAAGATTCTATAATTAGAATATTTGAGAGTACCTGTTAAGTTTTACAAGAAAGATTTACAATGTAAGCTTATCAGCTAACCTTTTGATATATTTTAAATTTTGTTGCTTAGAAACAGAGTGGGATTATTTTTTATTTTTTATATGTTAACATTCATAGCAATGTTCAGTGTTCTCAATATTCAAATGGTATAGAATAGAATATACATAACTAACCTTTTCTCCATTGAGAGAATTTATACTGTTTGTTCCAGCTGCTGGTTTTGTTAAATTGATGACTTCATTTTCTGCCAAGTTTGCAGGATTACCTTGAACATCTTTCTCGGCTTCAATATCAGCTTTAGCTTTATCACCAAGATTTGGCTGGTAAAGAATTCCTTCATGTTTAGTTACTAATCCAGAAATTTTGGAATATGCACAGGTATCATAGAGAGAGAGAGAGAGAGAGATTTAAATATGAAAATAGAAAATTTCTTATAGAGTATACATCACTAACCTTATCTACATTGGGAGTGTTTATACTATTTGTTTCAGCTGCTGGTTTTGTTAAATTGGTGCCATCATTTTCTGCCAAGATTGCAGAATTACCTTGAACATCTTTCTTGGCTTCAATATCAGCTTTGGCCTTATCAGCAGGATTTAGCTGGAAAGCAATGGTTTCATGTTTAGTTACTAGTCCAGAAATTTCAGAATATGCTTGCATGTTAGAGAGAGAGAGAGAGAGGTTTTAAATGTGAAAATAGAGAAATTCTAATAGAATATACATCACTAACCTTGTCTCCTTTGGGAGCATTTATACTATTTGTTTCAGCAACTGGTTTTGTTAAATTGGCCGCTTCATTTTCTTCCAAGATTGCAGAATTACCTTGAACATCTTTCCTGACTTCAATATCAGCTTTAGCTTTATCAGCAGCATTTGGCTGGTAAAGAATAGAATCATGTTTATTTACTAATTGAGACATTTTGGAATATGCATGTGTTAGCGAGAGAGAGAGAGAGAGACACACACACACACACACACACACACAACCCATTTTATATGTGAAAAATAGAGAAATTGTTATAGAATATACATCACTAACCTTGTCTCCATTGGGAATGTTTAGACTAATTGTTTCAGCGGCTGTTTTTGTTAAACTGGTAGCTCCATTTTCTGCCAACTTTGTAAAATTACCTTGAACATCTTTATTGGCTTCAATATTAGCTGTAGTTTTATCGGCAAAATTTGGCTGGTAAAGAATTGCTTCATGTTTAGTGACTAATACAAATATTGGAATGTGAACATGGTTAGAGAGAGAGAGAGAGAGAGAGCTTTTAAATGTGAGAAATGGAGAAATCATAGTAGAATATCCATCACTAACCTTCTCTTTGTTGGGAGTTTTTATACTATTTGCTCCAGACGCTGGTGTTTTTGAATTGGTGACATCAATTTCTGCCAAGTTTGCTGAATTACCTTGAACGTCTTTCTTGGCTTCAACTTCAGCTTTAGTTTCATCGGCAGGATTTGGCTGGTAAAGAATGATTTCATGTTTAGTTGCTAAACCAGACTTTTTTATCATGCACATGTGTTTTAGAGAGAGAGAGAGAGAGAGAGAGAGATTTTGCTTGTGAAAATAGAGAAATTCTAATACACCATACAGGACTAACCTTTTCTCCATTGTGAGTGTTTATACTACTTGTTCCAGCTGCTGGTATTATTAAATTGATGACTTCATTTTCTGTCAAGTTTGCAGAATTTCCTTTGACATCTTTCTTGGCTTCAATATCAGCTTTAGCAGCAGGATTTGGCTGGTGAAAAATGGTTATATGTTTAGCTACTAATCCAGACATTTTGGAGTGTGCACATGTATTACACAGAGAGAGAGAGAGAGAGAGAGAGAGAGAGAGAGAGAGAGAGAGAGAGAGAGAGAGAGAGAGAGAGAGATTTACACGTGAGAATAGAGAAATTCTTAAAGAGACAAAGTTTATTAAATACCAACATATTTATATGTCTATTCATTATTAGCTTGCTCTTGGTCTCCTTGGTAGACCAAGTCTACCTAAGAATTTCTTGTGAAAATAACTTAGAGCCGCAGGCAGAAGAAAGAATATATGCACATGAAAATTTTGTTGAAATATATATAAAATGCATCTTAAAGGGAATTGCACTGAACGACCATTATATCTTCCTTCTTGACTATTTTGATCACTGATGTGTTAATGATTTTTTATCTCTTAATATTGGAAAAAAAGAAATAATAATTTGCTACCAGAATTCAAACCTGAGAATTAGTGAAGTCTCCATTATGTGTTTGAACAGTTGTACTTGGATCATTTATCAAATGCTGCATATTGTAAGGCGTGACTTCAGGAGGAAGTTCACCAGTTGAAGTTGTTTGTGCCATATTATTTGGTTTACCTGGCTTTGGCACTATGTCATCCTCTCCCATCCGTGCTGTGTTCGTTAATGAGACTATGGCTTCATTTTTCAAATCGTCATGTTTTCCTTCAGAATCTTTAGCAGATTTTGTATCGTTTGTTTTAACATTAATAAGTGGTTCCACTGTTGGCTCCTGTTTCATTAATATTTGGGATTTGCCTTCGTTCTTTTTATGAACGTCTGAGAAGGATTCTAGAATTAACGAATTTGAGGGTACCTGTTCAGTTTTTTACAAGCAAAGGTTAACAATGTAAGTTTATTGGCTTATCTGTTAATGTATTTTAAATTTCATTGCTTAAGATTTCTTAGAAACAAAGTTGGTGTGTGTGGTTTTCTGACATGAGCATATTGTTAGAAACTAACAAATTGAAGAGAAATAGAGATCAAATGATCACCTCCAGTAACATTGGAGGAGGATCTACGGATTGATTCTGTATTACTTTGCAAAAAAAAAGAAAATTCTGAAACAGAGGAGCCAATGCAAGAATGACTAAACCAGTAAAGAAAAAATAACTCCGTGTACCAATTCGAGATGCTAGGGTCTCATACTAGTCCAGATAATGCTATTATTTCCCATTCATCTCTTTCCCTTTTATTCACCCTCCTAACAGTTGCAAACTAACTGCCCCTTTTTTCCCATACAGCAATTCATCCACCACATAAGCCTGCTCCCTACCCAAATTTGTTACACCTCCATTCTTTCTCTTCCTGTCACCCTTCTCGTATAAACCTTTCTGATAGGAGGTCTATCACATATTTGATTCTTATTAGAGTTCTTTTTTCATTTTATTTTATAGCGTTCATTTTGAATATCCGAGTGATATAGAATAGAACATCCATTACTAACCTCTTCTCCAGTGGGAGCACTTATACTATTTGTTCCAGCTGCTGGTTTTGCTAAATTTGTGACTTCATTTTCTGCCAAATTTGCAGAATTTCCTTGGACATCTTTCTTGGCTTCAATATCAGTTTTAGCTTCATCAGCAGGATTTGGCTGGTAGAGACATTATGGAATATTCATGTATTAGGGAGATCAGAGATTTTATGTGAAAATTTAGAAATTTTTAGGTAGACAAAGGTATATGAAAAATAAGTAGATCAAGCCAATCACGAATAAATATATAAGTATGACATAATATTTTTTAGAGGAATTTATCTCTTATATGTTACATGTCTAGTCATTCTAGTCATGAAAATTTTGCATTCTGACAAATAGAAGGGAAAAGACCACAGGGACAACGAAAAATGCGCATGAAAATTTTGTTGGCATATGTATTAAATGCATAAAAAAGGAGATTGCAATGAAAGACCATTATACTTCCTTCTTGACTATTTTGATATCTGATGTGTCAAATTTTTTATTCTCAATATTGAGAAAAAGGAAACAATAATTTGCTTCCAGAATTCAAACCTGAGAATTAGTGAAGTCACCTTTTTGTGGTTAAACAGTTGGCTGAAAGTAATAGTGCAAGTGTCAATGGGTTTGTGTTAGTATCCATGCTCAATTCAAAATTATACTCGCGCGGAAAAATGGTTACATAATAGCAACAAAATCATTCACCTCTATCTTTTCTGAATGTGTTCCACACGATCTACTTTCCACAGGGCTACCTATGAGTGGCTTTGGGGAAGATGACATATCCGAAGAATTCATAGGTTGCGTTGCTTCATTTTCCACCGTAGGTTCTTTCATATTGTAAAATATGTTATGATCATAATTCATTGCACAAGTTGGTGTGTCTCCAGGTAGATCACATGTTGATGACATTGAACTCACATCAGCTGAATTTTCTTCATCTATATCTTGTAAAGGAAAGGGTGAAAGAATGTACTTCGAGTTATTGTTTGCTTCTGCAATATCCTCATCACTAACTCCATGCACTTCTCTTGAATGGATTGAGTTTCCCCACATATCTTCACTGCCAGAAGTAATGTCTTTTTCGTTGTCCCCATCATATAATGAAGATTCTCCATCTGTGGTCGAATTGGTGCCATCAACTGTCAGTGTTGGTGAACCGACTTCTGAAACTTCTACTTGTAAATCAGAAGCTATGGAGTATGTTGGGGTTTTACAAATGCGCCTCCCGGTATAGAACATATTTTCCTGGTGCTTGTCAATGGGAGATGGAAATGAATTGAACAAAGATTCATTTATATTAGTGCTATTAGATATTGAAAAATTTATGAACTTTTCAGGAGGCTTATGAACTCTTGATTCTGGCTTCTCTGAAACTCCAGCCTTGTCAACAGTTGAGATATTTTGACCAATGTCAGAAAACCCATAATTGCTGTTTTTCATTGAATCTGACTCAGTTCTGTGATCTACGGATGATTTTGTTAAATGAAAATTCTGTACTTCCTCTCCTTTCATGTCAACCATATCAGTTTCACTTTTTCTATCCACTTCACTACTCGTTTCATCTCTATTGTTTTGTTTGCGAGCATTGAGTTCACTTTCAACCCTGGCAAAATCACTACCTTTGGAGAACATTTCTTCAATTAGCCTGTCATGATTTCCCTTATCTGCAGTAAGAAAATATCTGAGTTTAATAAGCAGATATTACCTCAAGTTTTCTTTTAGTTTGGTCGAAAAAAGCTACTCACAGTAAAAGTTAGGAGGAAGAACAAGGATGATGAGAAAGTGGTTGTTACCTGGAAGCCTTCTGAATCTGTAGTATCCCAGCCTGTCTCTAGCTCCTCGGTCTTGAATGGATTCAAATTGGAAAGAGGGGCCTAAACTAAAGCTCTCATGCCTGCAGAATGGCATGTCCTCCTGGGGTCCTGTTAATTCTTGATGGAAACTGCCTCCCATGAGATTGGGTTTCTCTTCATTAGAAGGATTATAGGAAAGGTCAAACGGGTTTCTTGATGGTCGAAAAATAGATGGGGCAGAACCAGGCATTTCTAATCCATCAAGCTCTTCAAATTCCGTTGAAGCTCCAAAATGGTTCTTTCTCGTAACAAATGGAGGTGGAATTTGACTTGGATTAGCATCCTTTGTCTCAACCCGACCTTTCTCAATCTGCATCTTCAAAAGTTTTCTGGCTCTTCTTCTCGCTATGAGAGTCTCCATCCTTGTGTTTCTTTCAATCTCCGAAAATCCAAGATCCATGATATTTCTCTGATCGTCCTCTGTCCATTCCACAGCTTTATTCCTATCATCCTGTGCTTCTTCTTCTTCATCCTCATCTTCTCCATACTCCAAGTTTTCTGACTCTAACCCAGAACCACCACAACCATCAAATCTGTTTTTAAATTCATCTAAACTATAACCCATCATCAGATCACGCATTGAGGGTTCAGAGCGTAAGGTTTGTCTATTAGAAATCATGAATTTTTCTGCAGAAATCTCTGTTCTCTCGAGAGAATTAACTTCTTTGTTCTCTGTGTTTCTCGCAGAAACTGCGCCAGTAAAATCACTATTACAAGCCGTCGATAAAGCGTTGGCCTTTTCTTCTATACCACCATGCAGACTCCATTTCTTTTCCCTGAAATTTCGCCTTCTACTTATCGCATACTGTGGTGAGTACCTATAGTATCTATCAAGAACCAGGTCATTTCTGCCATACTTAGCTACCCTTGGATGCTTCTGTTCATTCCTTTTCTTCTCTCGTTTGACATACCTGAGCTGGGGTTGCTCAGAACTCCAAAAGATTCTGATAAAAATGGCAGTGCATACAAGAAAGGGGGACAAGTAGACTAGAAAATTGTAAATGTAAGAAAGGAATATATAGACGATGAGAAACACAAAGAAACAACCCGAGACCAATGGATGCCTTTGAATAAATGTGCAACTGGTGTCATATGAAGCCTGAAGCACTCTGCACAAAGAAAGTGAAATTTCCTTTGCATTCAAACCCATATTTGATTCTTTATATGGAGAAAGTACAAACCAAGGGCTTTGAAGCTGGTGGTTTGAATTTTTACTGCATCCCAAACTCAAGTATAAGGAGACATTTTAGCCGTTATCCGTTTGAAAACAAGTAATTATAATCATATATTTGTTACAAATCCCCATTGAAGAAATTTGTAAAAAAAATCTGATTTTCTGCCATGGCGGAAAAGGTTAAAAAAATATATAAATAAAGATTAAATGGTCTTTTAAAAGGAACTATTGAATGTGGAAGAAGTAATTGGGGTTCTTTGCTGAAAAGCAAAACTAGACTATCAATATGATGGGTGATGAATGAATATGCA